>PVIA01002925.1:0-188158 GCA_004024845.1 Tonatia bakeri | reverse complement strand
CAGAGTGATCAGATCCCCCGCCGCACTAGCCTAATTTCTCACTCTCCTCCTCTCTTACCGCTTTCCCACCCACACCCCACCTCACCACAGTTAATTCCACAGTTATAATATGCCATTTTGGCGGTGCCAATTTCCAAATACATCAATAATTTCGTATTTGTTGCTAATGCCTAGAAACACAGCCTCAATGAGCTTAAGCAAAAGGAGGAATGCGTGATTGAGGTTCACATAATTGAGAAAACTGCGGATGGGACCGCATCAGGTATAGCTGGATCCAGGGACCAAGTGACATTACCAAGACCCTGGCTGTCTTTTCTATCCCTCCCGCTATAGTTTTCAGCTCTGCTTCCTTCTGTGTGTTGGCTTAAATGTCAAAGAAGCTTTTCTTCACAGGATCAGAAAGATAGCTCTGTCAAGCCTATGTCCACAAAGCTTATGGTCTAATAGGTTGTTTTCTCCCTGAGTCCATATAACCAATTTCTTGGTAGGAATCTGATTGGCTGTCTTTAGGCCAACAACCCATCCATTGGGTCAGTTACTACATCCAGAGGAGCAGACTCCGTGATTGGCAAGGTGGTAGGCATGGTAGGAGGCACTGTAATTGGTGTCTCCCCAGGAACCACAGGGGATGGAAACCTGGGAAAGACATAGCAAGAAATGTCCCTTGTACCTTGCCTCTCAAGTCATCCTTGGTTCAAATCAAACAGGAAACAGAAATGACTACAAGAGTCACAATCCATAAGCACTCTAATTGTTTTCACATAGGTCATGGCGTCGCTAAGGCACAGAGAGGCTGAGTCATGGGCAGTTTCCAGGGCTAATGCTGTGACTCCAAGTCTTTCTCTTTCACTCCAGAAACTGTCCAAAAGTGAGTGAGTGAGAATCATCATAATTTTGAATTCCCTCTGCGTCTCAGCGGCTCTGATATTTACAACATTGAACGTGTAAAACTAGTTGAGACACACCTCCCACAAATCGCCAGGCACAAGCTCGAGCTTTGGGAAGCTGTTGTTACAATGAACGAACACAGTAGGTGGGGAACAGGACAGTGATTCCTGTAGTATTTTTCACAAGATACAGTCACCATGGAAAGGAGAAAAAGTTACATGTGCAAATAAATTTAGGCAACAATGAGATTACACAAAATCAGTCCAGTTTCTTTCATGTGGGACTTCCTAGAGCCTTCAACGTGCTAAAGAATTTGTGGCTTTCCAAGAGGGAGAAATTGTTTGCAACATTTCCCAAAATATTTGCCCAAAAAGATGTTTTTGGAATACCATCTGGCGATTCTTATGTCCCTCAGAAAATAACTGAAAGACCACAGGATTTGGAGTCAGAACACGTGGCTTTGGAGCCCAGCTCTGCTATTTGATAACTGTGTGCGCTCTATTTTGAGCCTCGGTTTCCTTCTCTGCAAAATGGGATCATTATAATCACTGCCCTATTTTTGCCTCATTATAAGGGTTGTGAAGTCATTCAATAAATTGCCTGGGGCAATGTCTCATTTTCTCTGATCTAAACTCGGTCCTTGCAGCAAAATTATCTAAGGATACAAATACTGCCCCTGTGGTGGCAGCCTGAGAAGGGCCACCCACACCTTGAAATCCCCAGGTACAAAACTCTGACAAACTTGGGAGCTCGATGACTAGCTTGCATCGGACACCTTAAGGCTGTTGTCCAGATAGCTGATGTCTCCCATGTCACTGGGAGCTTCAGGAACGGTCAACGTCCTGTCGGATGGCTCCAGCCGATGGGTTGGGGTGCACGTATTGGGAATGGGAGAGACGCCACATCAGACAAGAACAGAAAATTTCAGGGTGCTTTGTTTGGTAGCCATTACTGTCTAATTACCCTGGGCACTGTCTGACTTTCAACTCCAGAACCTTTTAAATTGCTAAAAGTTTTAAGTGTCACCAGCTTTGCAAATCCTACTCTATGAATAGGATGCTCCAAAAAAATTGGTTGAGGATGCTGGGTTTGGCTGTACTAAAGCTTTGCATTGTGAACAGGCCTGGCTAAGAGGGTAAGCGAGATTACAGGGAGCCTGTGCCCAGAATCTGTCTTTCTGGGGTCGAGTGCAGCTGGGAGGAGGCAATTCAGGAGTTGTCAGCGGTCATTGTCCCCACTGAAACCAGGGAGCCACACGGAGATGGGAGAAGAATGAACACAAGTGGCCCCGATCCCCAAGTCTGGTCCTGCAAAGCTCGGAGCTTCACCTATGAATCAGCCATTTCCTTTTCCTTGAAGCTGAGTTACATTCCTGTCTCTCAACCAAAAGAAGCCTGATCAATCAAAGGAATATTTGATCTTCTTATTTGTAAGTACTCAACAAATGTTCACTGAGCACCTACTATGTGCCAGGCCCTGCTATGAGCACTGAGAGTGCAACAAGGGGCAACGCAGACATACTCCCTGTTCTCCTGGGCCTGTCTGAAGCAGAGACTCATTGGATGAATTCACTTAAAAATATCGATTTTATATGTCAATTACACCTTAATATAAGAAGGGAAAATAGGTTTAATTCCTGATTATAAAACTAATATGAAGTCATTGGAGATAAAAGGAAAAAGGACTCATGGACATGGACAACAGTGTGGTGATTGCTGGGGGTAGGGGGGAAGGGGGACAAAATGATAATGGGAAAAAATACAATAAAAATTTTTTAAAAACAGTAGAAACAAGACATGTACAAAACAAAGTAAAGGAAAAAATCACTTGTAATTCCATTATCCAGAGACAATCACTGTTAACTTTTTTATGTATTTCATTTTTTCCAAAACAAATGTTTTTTAAAAACAAAATAACAGAATATATGGTTCCCATTGTGCATTTTCACCAAAGGCATCTTGAATGTTTTCCCATGTCATTAAATATTCTTCAGAAACACTATTTGGAAAAAACATGATTTGAAACAGCTGCCTTACATTTTATCACACAGATAAACAGAATTTTTAATAATGAATCTCCTATTCTTGGGCAATCAGGTTATTTCCAACATTACGGTGTTATAAATAACACGGAGATGAACATCCTTGTAAAAAAAAACAAAACAAAACAAAACAAACTTTATTTGGATTTTTTGAATTCTTTAGATACAGCTCCAGAGGTGGAATTTTGATGGGCCATACGGTGGAAACATTTAAGTGTCTTTTGGAGCACATTACATTTTGCAAGGCAGAGAAGCCACGTCTGTTTGTATCTCTTCCTGGAGGATGGGAGTGGGCCCCTTTCTCCTCACCCTTCCTCTTTTGGAAATTAACAGGGCTAACATTGTGTGAGCAGGTCATAGAATTTTTTTTAAAAGATTTTATTTATTTATTTTTATAGAGAGGGGAAGGAAGAGAGAAAGGAATGGAGAAAGAGAGGTTGAAAAACATCAGTGTGTGGTTGCCTCTCATGTGCCCCCTACTGGGGATCTGGTCTGCCACCCAGGCATGTGCCCTCACTGGGAATCGAACTGGTGACCCTTTGGTTCACAGGCTGGCACTCAATCCACTGAGCCACGCCAGCCAGGGCAACAGCACATAAAATTTAAGGGGACACCAAAAGAAAACTCAGTACTCAAGATAAATAGTATTTTAATGCAATATTTTTAAATATATTTTATTGATTATGCTGTTACAGTTGTCTCGTTTTTCCCCCTTCTCTCCCCTCCACCCTGCACACCCTCTCTAATCCACATTCCCCCCTTTAGTTCATGTCCATGTGTCATAAGTTCTTTAGCTTCTACATTTTCCATGCTATTCTTGCCCTCCCCCTGTCTATTTTCTCCCTACCATCTATGCTACTTATTCTCTGTACCTTTCCCCCTCTCTTCTCCTCCCACTTTCCTGTTGATAACCCTCCATGTGATCTCCATTTCTGTGGTTCTGTTCCTGTTCTAGTTGTTTGCTTAGTTTGTTTTTGTTTTAGATGTGGTTGTTAATAATTGTGAGTGTGCTGTCATTTTACTGTATGTTTTTTATCTTCTTTTTCTTAGATAAGTCCTTTTAACATTTCATATAATAAGGGCTTGGTGATGATGAACTCCTTTAACTTGACCTTATCTGAGAAGCACTTTATCTGCCCTTCTATTCTAAATGAAAGCTTTGCTGGATAGAGCAATCTTGGATGTAGGTCCAAGACTATTCTAAATGAAAGCTTTGCTGGATAGAGCAATCTTGGATGTAGGTCATGACTTGGAATACTTCTTTCCAGCCCCTTCTTGCCTGCAAGGTCTCTTTAGAGAAATCAGCTGACAGTCTTATGGAAACTCCTTTGTAGGTGACTGTCCCCTTTCCTCTTGCTGCTTCTAGAATTCTCTCCTTCATTTTAATTTAGGGTAATGTAATCATGATGTGCCTTGGTGTCTTCCTCCTTGGGTCCAACTTCTTTTGGACTCTCTGAGCTTCCTGGACTTCCTGGAAGTCTATTTCCTTTGCCAGATTGGGGAAGCTCTCCTTTATTATTTGTTCAAATAACTTTTCCACTTGTTGCTCTTCCTCTTCTCCTTCTGGTACCCCTATAATTCAGATGTTGGAACATTTAAAGATGTCCTGGAGGTTCCTAAGCCTCTCCTCATTTTTTTGAATTCCTGTTTCTTCATTCTTTTCCATTTGGTTGTTTCTTTCTTCCTTCTGGTCCACTCCATTGATTTGAGTCCCAGTTTCCTTCCCATCACTGTTGGTTTCCAGTACATTTTCCTTTATTTCACTTAGCATAGCCTTCATTTTTTCATCTAGTTTGCAACCAAATTCAACCAATTCTGTGAGCATCCTGATCACCAGTGCTTTGGACTGTGCATCTGATAGGTTGGCTATCTCTTCATCGCTTAGTTGTATTTTTTCTGAAGCTTTGATCTGTTCTTCCATTTGGGCCAATTTTTTTTATCTTGATGCACCTGTTTCATAGTGAGGGGTGGAGCCTTAGGTGTTCACCAGTCAGGGCAACTGACGTCATTGGGTTGTGATGCTGCATGTGGGGAGGGGTCCAAGAGGGAACAATGGTGCTTGCTCCGCTCTCTGCCAGTTTTCAGTCACTTCCCCTGCTTCCCACAAGCAAAGTGGGCCCTTCTGGTGTTGATTCCCAGGTGGGTGGGCTTGTGCACATTCTAGGACCCTGTGGGTCTTTCCAATGAACTCTCCTGTGGAGCTGGGAGTATCCTGGCACCTCAGCCCCCACAGGTGTTTTCAATCAGTGTTTTGAGGCTCTGTCTCCCAGAGCTGGGACCCTGGGTTACGTGGTCTGTCTTGCTTCCCTGTTAGCCTGGTTTATCTGCATGAGAATGTGGGACCGCCTGGTTTGCCAGCCGCCTTGTGAGCTGTGGCCCTCCACAATCACTGCCTCGCTGGGTCCACCCGCTGTCACCCTGCACCCGGGGTCCACCAGCCACTGCTTTGCCTCGACCCCTCACCGCCTGGCCGTCTGACTCCGCCCCTCCTATCGATCTGAATGAATGTGTCTACTTTAACTCCTTGGTTGTCAGACTTCCATACAGTTTAATTTTCTGTCAGTTCTGGTTGTTCTTTTATTTCTAAATTGTTGTTGTCCTTCTTTTGGTTGGGTGAGGAGACACAGTGTGTCTACCTATGCCTCCATCTTGGCCGGAAGTCTTAATACAATATTTTAAAAAATCAAGAGTAATGCAAAAAAAAAATCCTTGGTGAACAAAATATCAAAATTTTGTATAAAAACACAGTGCCATGAGTCTGAGAAAAGATGTGTTTCCCCACTTACATGATTTCATGTATTTTTAAAAAATATTTTTTCCAAAATATTGAAGTAGTTGAAAATACGAAAACAACTGAAAGGTAGATGTGTTAAAACTCACAGTATTAAGTTTAAGTCCTTGGGAAGTACTTGGACACCTTTTGATGAAGTGCTGTATTCACCAAACATTTCAAAGTTTTTTCTTCTTTGTTGAAACTTTGGCTCTCAGTGGAAAACGAAACAAGCCAATAAGTAGATTTTGAATTTCGATTTGTATTGATGAATGTGTTTCCGCTCAAGCCAGAAGAGAAATATTATAGTAAATTCTGGTTTGGGCATAAGAAAAACATCCCAACTTAAAATAATGTGAGTTCTAATAACCCACTCTTCATTGTTCGATACCCTTTAATGTCCTGAGGTAACTATTTAGAAACTATTTAAAACATGTCTATAGGGCACACATTCTTCCCTTCGCTTCTGGCTCCAATATGACTTGGCACAGCACTGAATTTTAGCCCATTTGGCTATTCATTTGAAAATCAAAACAAATGTCATTTTGCCAATGAAATGACAGTGGTTTCAGATTCATTCATTCTGCCATCCCAATACGCGTGCCTGGGGCCTGGGGGGTGCCCGGAGGTGAGTGCACGAGCCCCCGCCCAGACAGAGACTACGGTTTGGAAGGGACAACTGAGTGTGTGAATAAATCATCCAATAGACCTGGGTTCTATTGATTATCAGCTCTTTGATCTTGAACAAGCCTTCAACCTTTCCAGGCTAAATTTTTCTGTATGTAGAATGGCGATTATCAAATCTCTCCTGCATGTTTGTGGTGGGTAAGGTGCTTAGTGGCCAGTTGAGTGCTTGACATTCAGGAACTAGGACCGTGAAGACTGCGGTCATCTACCCATCTGGTTAATTCAGGCCATTCATTCCGCAAACAATTGGGGAGCAGCACCTGCCCTCTCGGAGCTTGTAATCCGCTGGGGTCAGCAGATGCACAAAATGGCAAAATCACAACCATATGCAATACGTCCTTGATAGAAGTTGGGTCTTGCGGAACAGGTCGAAGTCTGCCAGGTGGAGGAGAGAGGGCATCGTGGCAGAGAGGACAGAAGGAGCAGGGTGGCTTGAGAAAGGGTGTAAAGTTCCCGTGGCTCCAAATGGTGATGGAGGGAATCCAGCAGGCGTCTTCTCGCCCTTGGAAAAGATTCCTCAGTGATCCCGGTGGCCAAGGGTGTGAGCTCATCATTCTTGTCTGCCTGTGGTCCACGGCGCCGGAGGTGCTGAGTGGCTGAGTGACTTGATCCAGGTCACACAGCAAAGGACTCTGGGGCAATTAGTCCAGTGAAGGCCAAACTTCGTATTTGTTCTTTGGGAACACTGGAGAAGCCATGACATTTGTATTTGCTTTTCCTTTTTCAAAGCCCCATCTTTTACCGATTCATCCGTCCTTCTGCCGTCATGCACACGGACTGTCCCTGACATTTAGCAATAGATGTGCCCAGAGACAGTGGCCTGTAAATCACATCCAGTCAACTTGCAACCAGGATGGATCTGATCACTGTTAATCTCTGGTCTCACCCCCACAGTGAACTCGGTGGGGGTCCAGGGCCTGTCTGGTCTCCTCCCCAATGTTGGGGCTGTGCCTGGTGTATGGTAGATGCCAAGCAAACATTTGTTCCATCGACACAGTCCAGATGACTCTGATGACCTTTCGGGGGTGGTTCATCCCCAGGCTTGTTACAGAGAGGGCCTCTCCCTTTTTTTCTACATCTTTCCAGATTCCCTGGGCCCTTGGTGGGGCCTCCCAGCCTCTCAGTCTGGAAGTTACTGAGCTATAAACAGACACTTAAATGAAGGAGCGAAGCCTTTAAAGAATCCTTTGAAGAAAGGTTGCAATGTGACTAATCATCCCCTAATTTATTGGTCTGTAAATTTGCATTTCCCTACAATACATTTTTCTTAGTGGAGGGCCCTCCCGCACCAGGGACAAAGGCAATTTTAGCTGGGGGGTGGGTGGGGATGGGTGGAAGGTTCAGCTTCCCATTTAGAAGGTACAGATTGTTTTCCAACATTAGAGTCATTATTGTTTTGATGTCTATAACAAGATCATATGCAGGCAGGGGCCAGGACAGGGAGGGGTGTGTGGGGGCAGGAAAGGGAGCTGGGCTGGGCTGGGGCTGGAGCAAGAAGGGTGGGCAAGGGAGAGTAGGGCAGGGACTAGAGAGAGGCCAGCAGGCAGCTGGGGCCCCATCTTTGCCCCACCCCCTCTCTTGTCCTTAGTCAAGAGCCCGCAGTCAGCTACAGTCATTCAGTACCTAGAACTGCTCCCCCTCTTCTCCCCTCCCCCATCTTGCCTCCCCTCCCCCATTGCTTGGCCAGGGGACAGGCTTGGGCAGGATTTATGGGGCTGGCCCCTGCGGAGAGGATCCGGGGATAAATCTCAGCTTATTTAGGAGCGTGATCTACGTTTATTGCACTTAATGTGATCTTTAACGTGTCCAAGAGGGGCCCATAAATCCCAGCCTGGCCGGCTCCAAGAGCAGGGCCCCTGGGCCGGCCCGCCCCTCACTGGGGCGAGCTAGTGGGAGTTCCTGGGTCTGTTGATTCCCTTTGCCTGAGGCTCCCACCCTGGCTCAGCAACAGAGGGCCAGTGCCCTCCCC
The DNA here is from genome assembly GCA_004024845.1 of Tonatia bakeri. Taxonomy (NCBI): domain Eukaryota; kingdom Metazoa; phylum Chordata; class Mammalia; order Chiroptera; family Phyllostomidae; genus Tonatia; species Tonatia bakeri. The sequence continues at coordinate 179,803 of PVIA01002925.1, read as the reverse complement.
GAGCTGCACGCCCCCCAGGTGGGCTCTGCTGGCGTGCACCCTGCTCTGCTGAGTCAGGGGCCCCTCTCTCGGATAGAGACCATTCATGCCTCTTTGACTAGGTAACTTCCAGGATCCTTTCCAGAGCTAAGATTTTGTAATTAACATGAAGCAGCCACAGAGGAGGGAGGTGAGCAGAGCAGAGTCTGTTGAATAATGTCCCAAGGCATTCAGCAGGGCTAGAGGAGAGGCAGATTCTATGACTACTATGACTTATTAGTTTTGTAAACATGACCACATATACACGGGGTGGGCAAAGTAGGTTAACAGTTGTGAGTATGCAAAACAGTTTATTCTAGTATCATTATGTATTATTATTGCATTACTTTCCATACATACAACTGTAAACCTACTTTTGCCCACCCCTGTACATCTGAGCTGTCCAATGCGGATAGCATCGCACAATTTATCAATCACACCCACACCCATCCTTCCCACTTCCCAGGAGAAACAAAGGCTTGGAGAGGCCATGGCCTGCCCAATTCACTGGTTAAAGAACAGCTAAGCTGGACTTGAGAGCTGGACACCTGTCTCTCTTTGTGGTCCACATGTGCCCCACCAAGAGTGCATGTGCGTGTGGGTATCGCACACCCAGGGGCAGTGAACTTGGCAGCATACCCTATGCACGAGTACCTGCTGGCGCACCCTCCCTCAGGGACTCTGCACCCATGTGAGGCCAGCCCATGTAACTTGTCATCCTTCTGTCTCTGGTTTTCTCCCCGCCATGCCTGGCTGTAAAAAGTGTGTGTGTGCGCGTGTGTCTCTCGGGTGTGTGAGTGCATTTGAGGCAGGGTGGGGCCGGGGAAGGATGGGGAGGGCAGCTCAATGAGCCCGTTCTTCTGGCAATGATAAAAGCAGCTTTAAGAACCAACTCTGATGATCAAAGACCATTCTTTTCTCTGGGTATGAATGACTGTTCCAGCCCCTGTTTCGGCATTCGCTGGGAGCAAGCCTGGCCCAAGAAACACATCTGTGTACACATGTGCATGTGCATGTGAAACACAAGGGTATGAAGCCCCAGGCCCAGTAGGGCTGGTGTGATCATCAGAGTTGTCGCTTGGGGTTGAGGGTTATATGTTTTCCTTGGGCGAAGTTTCTAGAAATGGTGTCGCGTCTGTAATAAAGGCTTGCAGCTGGGTGTTGTATAAGAAATACCAGGGGAAGGATTAATAACTGCTGTTCCATCAAATTTAATGGAAAGGTTACACTCTGTGTAATACTTTCTAATTATAATACTAATCCATAGTCATTGCAGAAAAGTTAGAAAATCAGGAGAACATAATTAAAAAAATGACTTTAAGTCGTTTGTAATTCTTCTGTATAGAGAGAAATAATTTTTAACTTTTCTAGGGTATTTTCTGTCAGACTATTTTGTGTTTGTGTATATAAATCTAAAAAACTAGGGCCAATCACCCCATGGATCCAATCTTGGGAACTTTTTTCCTTAATCGATTGGGGACTATCTTGCCCGATGTCCCGCCTTCTCCTCCCCGCTGCAGTCACGGGATGCTTGGCTTTCCCTCCCTAGCAGATGTTCACGCTGCTTTCTGCTTTGCACTCATGTAAACAACCTTTGAGGCTGGACCTCAGATGCATCCCATGCCGGGTTCCTGAGATTCCATTCCGAGAAGTGGACTCCTTGGCCCAGAGGTTGTGCCCATCTGAGACATTGCCAGTAACTTGCTGACCTGCTCTCCAGACAGTAGGGTCTGCTCCTGTTGGTCGGGGGCTGGACGGCCCACTGATAACACTATGGGTTTGCTTTTAAAAGAGGAGTTTGGGAGTAAGGAGCTGGGTGGTCCCGTTCTGCTGAGGTGCAGGTGGCAGAGGCAGGGAGAGGGATGTAGTGAGGGAGAGATGCTACCAGTCCAAGTCCTTTGCTGAGCACCAGCCTGGCCCTCACGCTGCCTGGCCCTCTGTCCCTAACCCCAGGCCGGCGGTCCCCGCCCAGCAGTAGGCACAGGGCAGGAACTGAGTCAACACCGGCGGGAGAACAAATATTTGTTGAATGGACCAATGTTTGTTGAATGTTCAAAAATTTGCTGATAGAACAAATGTTTGCTAAAAGAACACTATTGTTCTTGGAAAAGCTCCTGCTGATTCACAGGCCACTTTCCCTCCTCTGGGGACGCTGGACTACAATGTGAGTGAGCCGAGAGCCCACCTCGCTGAGCCACGCAGGGCACCCGCGCCCCGCCCGAGCTCGGCCAGCCAGCTTCTGGAAGGCCGGCTGGTGTTTGTCATCTCGGTGACTTCAGGGTGCACTGCACCCCCACCTCCCCGCTGTGTTTGCGAAATGCTGGTTGAATGAATACATGACCTGGTTTTAGACCCGGCTCGACCAACGTTCACTCCCGGTGTGGCCGCAAAAGGTCTGCTTCACCTCCCTGAGGCCTCCATCCTCAAATGCGAAAGAAAGAGACTGGCTTCTCAGTGGTTTTTCACCTTTTTCTTTCAAGTAGAATTTTTTTCTTCAAATCAGTCCCCCTCCAAAGTACTGTCCTCCCTCCCTGGGTGGAACCCCTAGGGTTCCGTGGCTCATGATTTGAGAACCCTCAACGTGGTTTGCGTCTGAAGTCCAGACTACCCACGGGAGCCGTGGCTGGTACTCGCGCCCCTCAGGACCAGGAATTCACCCCAAGCACAGCCAAGTTGTCCAAGAAGCCGTAAGAAAAGTGACTTGAAACTCATGGGAGAACTATGGATGAAAGCGTTGTCAACGTTAAATGTCCTGGATCGTATACCTGCACATTCTACAGTTACATTAGAGACAACCTTTATCCTCACAAAATCCACACAGACAGGAAGACGAGGAGCAGCACCACACAGCCACTCTCCGACGCAGCAGGAACGACATGGCGCGAACAGGTCTCTGTGTCGGGGTGATGGAGCAAACGCTGACGCTTGTTACAGATGACGGGCATGGACGAAGGGTGGATGGGGGCCCTTTGGCTATTTTTGCCCCTTTTCTGTAAGTTCAAATGATCTCAAAATTTTCAAAAAAGTTTTTAATCATCTATCTTTTTCAGAATGCTTAGCAAAAACATTTAAAAGTTTAAAACTATCTCATGGGGGAAGATAATAGAAAAGAAATCAAAGACTCCAAGGGAAGGGAAGAGCACAGGCGTCTGCAGCTCTGATCGGGCTCGTCCTTGGCCATGGGGGTCGGTGGCAGGGACCCTCCAGGTCAAGCACACTCACCGCCAGAAGCTGGGATGCATGACTCTAGGGCTTCATCCTTCTCTCAGAACCGGGGTGCACAGCATGCCAGCAATCCCCACGGGAGAGCGTTGCTGGCGAATGAGAGATACGGGGCACTCTGCTCTGAGCCCCTGGGGAGGAGGAGGCAGGCCAAGTTGGGAGGGTGCAGGAGGGCAATGCTGGGTGGTGGAGGAGGAGGAAGAGGAGGGGTGGCGGGAGAAAGGAAGGGTGGGGTCGGCAGCTGGCTGCCCATTGGTGGGGATGCTGTCAGAGGATTCAAAAGATGCCTCTGCAGCCCCGCCAGGACTCAGAGGAGGAAGACAAATGTCTTCCAGCAAATGTCGGTGTCATGGGGACGGGGCAGCCTGCCCCTCTGGGGCTCCCGTGAGGGCCTCGGTTGCCTACTCGCCATCCTGAAACCCAAGAAGCTCTGAAAGCCACGTGTTCCCTGAGCTCAAGAGTCTGTAAAACACGACTTGAACTATCATGAGGCTATTGAGGGCCTGTGTTTCCCCCACTTACTGTGAATATTCATACATCTCACGGAAGAACTGTTAACGTGTTTGCAAGCAGAGCGCTGCTCGGGCCACACAGGTGTCAGTGCAAATGCTGCGGAACGTGGGCCAAACTGCCCTCCTGACACTGAACCCCTCTGACGTCCGAAATACGTGCCCCATGGGCTTCGGATAAGGGACCGTGAACTTGTTCTAGGTGAAGTCGTAGCTTCCAGGAGAGGGATGGGGGTGGGGGTGCCAGCTGCAACGTGCCTGCGTGCCTGCGTGTGTGTGCGTGCACGTGTGACGATTTGATTTGGGTGCCAGTGACTGGCTACAAAACTGGTCCCTGCACCAGACATCAGGATGTTGGAGGTTTCACTCTTCGAACAGCAGAACAGGACTCATTCATTCATTCATTCATTGTATATGGAGATCTTACTATGGTTGGTTGAGAACAACAAAGTTCACTCCATACAAAGAGCAAATTACGGGGAATGCACAGAGGAGGGGGTGCTGGGGTTAACCACCAGTCCCCACTTGCCAGGACAAGGTGAGGCCTGAGGCTGTCTCAGCCGAGGCCTGGCCAGGCCTCCTGCATGGCCCCCACCCAGTCCTCTGGCTCTGCGTCCCTGACCTGCCCCCTCTGCGGGACTGCGCTCCATCACACCCACCGACACCTTCCAAGTCCCAACGCTGGTGACCTGGGGTGGGACACTTTTAGTCTCTCTTTCTGCAGTTTGTTCCAGCTCTACCTGTTTCTGCTTGCTGCCTGTGACGCCCAGAGCACACCGGCTGCAGTGGTGAGACAGACCGACAGCTCCAGTCCTGAGTCGGGGCCCATGAACAGGAGATCTGGCTCCGCATCTGACACCGCATGGCCTCAGGGAAGTCCCTGCTCCTTCTGGGTCCCTCTCCTCAGTCACACTATTTGCCTCTGGGGTTGTTTTTCTCTTGGGAGAAGAGTTTTAAAGTATGTTTGTATGGAGAGACAGTTGTAAGCAGGACACGCCATTCATGCGTGAGTGGGGGTGCCTGTGGTTTTGGTTGACCTCGGCACGGTGCAGGATGATCAGAAACCAGGAGGACGCCCTTGTCCCTGTTGGAGGACGCCCACCTTAGCCATTGTCCCCGTCTCACTCGACCACAGCACCAGCTCCCTTGCCTGTGCTAGACCATTGCTGTCAGCATCCATACAGGCAGCAAGGTCCCTGTATTTAAAGATATAAAAAATGAAAAGGACATTCTCTATGAAATACACCGTGTATCCTGGATTGGACTGGATCCCACAGCAAAGCAAAAATAAATAAATAAATAAAAATAAAAAAAGTTTGCGGAAAGCCCAGTGAAACGGGACTCCAATCTGTAGGTTGGCTGACAGAATTGCACTGACGGCTTAGTTTTGACACCCGAACTGTGGTTGCAGAAGACGCTCGCCTCACATGGGGAGCTGTGTGAAGGGCGTGGCAGCTCTCGGCAGCACCTGTGCAGCCTTTCTGTCAATATAAAATGATTCCAAAATAAAAAAGGTATTTTTAAAAGCTCCCTCTCGATTCTACGTCCCCCTCCTCTACTTTCCCCCCTGTCTTATGGAAACTCCCCGAAGAGCTGTCCACACTCTCCGTCCCCAGGTGCTCCCCTCTCACGCCCTCGTGAGTCCGCTCTGACCACCACTGACCCTGAGCGGCTCTGCCGGGCCCCAGCGACCTCCACGCGGCTGTTGAACTGTGAACCTCAGTCCTCGCCCTTCCTTTTTCCCTTGTGTTGAATGTATCGGGGTGACACTGGTTCACAAAATCATACAGGTTTCAGGTGTGCAGTTCTCCAACACACCACCCGTGTAGCGTGTGTTCTCCACCCCGGGTCAAGCCTCCGTCCATCCGTCCTCGCCTTTCTTGGCCCCTCGGCAGGATTGCTGACCAGCCTTCCCTCTCGAACCGATCCCTGACTTGGCTTTCAGATTCTGCTGTTCTGGTTTTGCCTCTCACTCACCGGCCCTTCCTTCTCCATCTCCTTTGCTACATTTCCCTTCTCTCTCAAACCTCTAAACACAGCCTGGGCCCCAGACTCAGTTTTGGGCTATTGCCCCTCACCCCCAGGTGACCTCTTCCGGCTCACGAACTGTAAATACCACCCCCTGCTGATGGCACCCCATCTCTGTCCTCGGCTCAGACAGAGCTCTCTGCTTCCTGCCCACGGCCCCCACCGGACAAGCAATAGGCCCCTCCCTCTGAACAGGTCCAAAATCTAACCTCGAATACTTGCTCCACCCCACATGTGCTCCACACGTATCTTTGCCATCACAGTTGAATGCCAACTCCATCCTTCCAGTAGCTCTGACCCCAAACCTTGAGTTTGTCCTTGACTTTCCTGTCTCACACATCTAATCTATCAGCAAATCTTGTCATCGCTCCACCGCACATCCAAAATTTGACCACTCTCCTCACCTCTACTGCTAACCCCGGAGCAGACGGCATTGACTTGTGCGTGGATACATTTGGCAACCTCCTCACTGGTCTCCCTGCTTCTGCACCAACCTCGTCCAGTCTGTTCTCACAGAAGCGGCCAGAGGATCCTCTGAAAGTACGTCAGATCCAGTCACCCTCAGTTACCAACCATCTCACGACTTCCCCTTTTATTCACGTTAGGAGTCAAAGTCCCTGCGAGGTCCTGCCTGACCGGGTCCCTCATTTCTCTGACCTCGCCTCCCAGCGCCCTTCCCCTGGCCCACTCTGCTCCAGCCGCACTGGCTGGCTTTCTTCTGACCTCCAAACATGCTGGCCCTGTCCCTGCCTCGGGGCCTTTGCACATGCTGGCCCAGCATCTGGAAAGCTCCACCTTCTCACTTTCTTCAGTCCCTGCCCAAAGGTCCCCTTCTCTGGCCACCCTTTATGAAACAGCAAGGCTCCATTCTCCTCCCCAGTTTAGACTTCTCATCAGCATGTGATACGCTGTGCTTACTTGCTTATTGCTAGACAGCAAGTTCGGAAGACAGAAACTCGATTTTGTTTTCTGCTAGATCCCTAGTGCCTAGGACAGGACCTGATGGGTGAGAGTTTCTATAAAAATCAACTTTCGGGGCTAAAGTTGGGAAAAGAATTCCTCACTGGGCTGAATGATACCAGCAACCTTCTCTGCCGCTTCTGGGGGGCCTTGCCTGTGGCCACCAGGGCTAAGGTAGCCCGGCCAGCTGGGCTTAAGAACCAGCATCTCCATGTCCACCCATGTGAGTCCTTCAGCAAGTGAGCATGGGCACACACGTGTGTGTATGGGTGTGCATGTGGCCTGCATGTATGTGCACCCAGGGCATGGGAGTGCAGCACACACTGGTGGCTGCAAGGCCTGGGTGTCCTCATGGCTGCTGGGCGAGTCACTCATCTGCCCTTTAGGATCCCTGAGAAGTCCCAGGGTGACAGTGTATCTGGAATGGAGGCCCATGGATTGCAAGTCCAGGAGGCTGAAGCCTCCTCCCTCCTCTCCTCTCCCACCCTCCTCAGCACCCCCTACCCCCACCCTCTGGCCGGCTGCAGAGTGGAGTCACAGGGTGAAGGGTGGAGGGAGAAGGGCCTGCGGGCTAGAAGGGGCCCGGCCCAGCAAGGGGAAGCTGGGCGACCCTGCCAGGGTTGGAAGGGCAGCTCCCCTGGAGACCCTCCAGCTAACAGTGTGGACCAGCTGCCCGGTGCTCACGCTCCTGCCCTGGCTCCCAACCAAGGCCCCCATCTGGTATGCGCCCCTGTCTGTCTCGCCCCTTCCTTCCCTCCTTCTGTGTCTTTCCGTGCTGTTCCCTCCCTTTCTTTCATCCTGTCCACTCTTCTTCTCCCCCTTTTGTTTCCTGACTTTTCTTCTAGACCCCAACCCTGCCTTTCTGTCTGCCTCCATCTCTGTCTGTCTCTGCATCTGTCCCTCTTTCTCTCTCTTCTCTCTGTGAGGCCTCTCTTCACGAATCTCATTTCTCCGTCTCCTTCCTTTCTCGCACATCTGTCAGCCACTCCTTCTGCCCCCCTCTCTCTCTCCCTCTCTCTCCCTCTCTGTCTCTTCCTTTTCTTCTTCCATGCATTCTCCCTGATCTGTCCATCTGTCCCTTTCTGCCTGTCCCTCCTCCATGCTTACTGTCCATGCCTACCCTCGCTGCCTCCCTCTCTCCTTGCTTGTCCCTATCATCTCTGCCTCACCCGGCCTCGTCCATCTCCCCGTCACCCTGTCTGTCTCTCCCTCTGCTTTCCGGGAAGGCAGCCGTGATTTACGAGCTGCGGACAGGGCCAGCTGCGGGTGCGGGAGGCCCTGATTACAGTTTCCCGGAGGAAGCTGCCTGCTCGGGGATGGCAGGGTGACAGCGTTTACACAGAGCGGCCTAGGACTTGGAGCAGGGCTGTCAGCCCTAGACGGATGGGGTGCTGGAGAAGGCCCATTACTTCATTCACACCTCTGCGGGCAGACAATAAAACACTCACACGCAGCCTTGACGCGGGCGGGCCTCCCCCTGCAGGAACATTCCCGGCCTGGCCCGGGGTCTGGGCCTCTCTGATGGGAAGGAGTGGGGCCAGGGGCCGGGGGTCCCTGGGGAGGCCTACCAGGCCCAAACCCCAGAGAAAGCCCCAGACCTGGCCCCCGTCTGCCCTGACCAGCCTCTTCTCTCTGGGCCTCAGTTTCCTCACCTGTGACAGGCAGTGTCAGGCCCACACAGGGTAGATGAGGTGGAATGCTTGTACAAACCATAGAGTTGCCACACAAAGTAACTGATGGTATCAATATTCATGAAAAATAGCCTTTGTATTATCCCGGGTGGAGGGGTGAGGATTCGATCCTTGGTCCTACAAAAGGTTTTCAGGCAAGACTTGCGGTAGAATCCAAGGCTGACATCTGATGGGCAGAAAACTAAGTTTGGCAAAGGTACCCTTTTCTGCCTGTTTCCTGGGCAACCGCTTCCCCAGGCACCCAATTCTGGAATCTTCATTCACAGGGAGGTGACAGTGACGGTAGACGGCTATTACTGTGAAGCCCAGGCCCCACCCCCACCCCCACCCCCACCCCCACCCCACCTGCAGAAAGCTGCGTTTTCCCCAGAAGCAAAGCTTTCAGGTTGAGGAACGCTGGAACTTCGGGCACCGTCCAGGGTGTGCAGAGGGACTAGAGACTGGGGTGCGATAGTTTTGCTGACTTGTAACTAACCCCGTGTTTCTAGAAAATGAAAATGGAGTGGAAATCCCAGTTATGGCACCCTCGCCGTAGGCTGGGCACCCAAACCACAAGTGCCACCACTGTTTGTCGCACCCCTCCCATGTGCCAGACATGGGCCACGTTCTTTGCCCGTTCCTTCACTGAGTGCCCCCAGCACCCCTGCAAGGTGGGTACTGTAGCCCACAACTCACAGCAGAGGAAGTGGAGGTTCAGAGAGACTTAGCAACCAGCCTAAGATCACACAACTCATCTGTGGTGGAACTGGGATTGGAATCTAGCGCCAAAGCCCGTGTTCCTCCCCCAGACATGGAAGAGCAGTTGGTGGGTGGGCTCTGGGGGCAGGGTCCCTGGGGCCTGAGCTGGCTTCACCACTCTCCAGCTGTGTGTCTCGGGGCAAGTGGCTCAACCTCTCAGGGGCTCACCTTCCTCGTCCAGCCACTGGGGAGGACGGGAACGAATGTCCCCTAGGAGGGCTGTGAGGGCTAAATGAGATGATCCATGCAAAGGGCTGAGAGCAGCGCCTGGTACACCTGGGATTCGTGCAACAAATCAGACGTCGTGACTGACGCTCGAGGTATCCGGCCCCTGCGTCCTGCCCCGCCCTGCTCCTCTGCCCCACGGCTGGTCTCTGGCATTGCTTCAACACCCATCCTTTTAAGAGGCAGGCAGAGGGCTGAGGCCATAACATAAGGGGTCGGCCCACAAATAGACTTAACTCGAAGAATAAAATTATTCACCAGGCAGGAGAAGCCAGTGAGCCCAGCATTAATCTGTTTCTTTCCTCCTGGCGAAGGGCCAGTTGGTGCCATCACACACCTTGCTGGGCCTGTGGCCCAGAGAGGAGAGACCTGGGCTCGAACCAGGCCCCATGGGCTACAGGGTATGCACACAGGCCAATCCCCCCCGCTCGCTCTGTGGAGCCTCGGCCGCCCACCTCCAAAACGGGACCGACTGCCCCATGGAGGTTGAGTGGGATGATGCAGCAGTGTGGCCACTGATCCGGCAGACATCACCAAGGACCTGCTGCATTCTGGGCAGTGTCCTGGACACGGGGGCACAGTGACGAATAGACAAAGCATCCCCAGGAGCGCACATTCTGGAAGGGGGTTTCAGATCTCGGGGAGGACAAAATGAAGGAGCGCCAGTTGGGGAAGAAAGGGCACCTACAGCCGGGTGCTCTGCTTGGTCCCTTCTCTTTTCCTACCTAAATTACAGCACACCTTCCCCCAAGGGGTGTGCCCTCCCTGTCAGCCAGGCCTGCGATAGACACTGACCCCCGCCTGGCCGTCCTCTCCAGGGCTCCTCTGTCTCCATGCTCATGGGCAACATGACCAGGCCTCCAGGCAGAGGCCACAGGAGAAGAAATGCCTCAGGGTCATCTGGAGACCAGCCCCCCTCTGTCCCCAGAGCACTGGCCAAGACTCCAGTGGCCCCAGGCTCCTGCCTCAGCCGCACCCAGGTCCCCCAACCCACTGTGGCCACCAAGGGGAGGCCCCTGGAGAGGACATCTCCCACTTCACCCAGGGTCACAGAGCAGAGTTCGAACAGAGGGTGCAGCAGATAAAATTACCTCGGGCCTGAGGGCAGCAGGGGTCCTGGCCTCCGTGTGCATGGATGACTGGGCAAGGCAGCCTGGGTGCGGGCATGGGGACAACCAGTGCCAAAGTCAAGGTCTCCAGCTGTGGCTCAGCTGGCCACCAGCACATCCCTCATCCTGAGAGGTCTTCTGAGAGCCCTTGGAGAGAATTTACACATGAGCCCCATACTCCGGGGCCCCCATCTGCATGGAGACCACTGAGGCCCTGAAACGATCCTCCAACTACAGGAACGAAGCGTATGAGCCAGATCTCTCTGGACCCAGGGCAATTTTCATTTTCTTCTGAACTGAGGGATTAAGGACCATGAGCTAGAGGCTGCTGAGCAGAGGTGAACAGGAAGAAATACCTCCCTTAGGGTCAGTCAGAGGAGGAAGGAGTGTTTTTAAGATGACGAAGGCTGGGTGCATTTATTGAGATGCGTGGACACTGTGCAGAGCCTGGTGCACACTGTGTGTCCTTTATTCCATGTGACAAGTTCATTGGACAAGTGCTTCCAGAGTCCTCACCTATGGGTGGGGATACTGAAGCCCATTCACAGCAGGTCAAGGTCAGAGAAGGGATTCGCTCTCAGAGTCCCTGCACCAAACCACCACACCTCGGGGCGTCCCACATCTCAGCAGCAGCACGGGAGACAGAGGGTGCCAGGCTCCATAACCTCCAGGCTGGGAGGGACCCTCATTACCCACATCACCTGTGGGAAAGCCGAGCGACTGGGGCTCCCCCACCCCCACCTCTGTCCCCTGTGAGACCTGGGAGCTGGGAGGGCAGAAGGGGGAGGGAGCATGGCAGCCCGACCCACCACTTTCTGAGCACCTGCAGTGTTCGGCCATTCCCCATTCCCGACCTGCTGTTATCCTCACAGGTGCAGAGACACTGTCAACCCATCAGCAACATCAGCAGCAACACTGGCTCTTGACCGAACACCTAGATACAGTCACAGTTGTACTAAACACAGGGCCAGAGTTGGGCAGGTGGGGAATAGTAAGCGTGGGGAAATACAAGGCATGCCCCCTGCCTTTACGGGGCCTGTGATCCTTGGGTTGAGACAGCATGTGGTCAGAAAGTTACCCAGGAAAGTGAAATGTATGTCTCGTAAGTGTGTTCAAAGGGTAGAGAACCCAGTGACTAGGGGTTTTGGAAGCTGGATGCTCAACAAAAGCCTTAAGAAAGCTTCTAGTCTCTTCCCACACGGACACTCTGGCTGCTCCGGACTGCATGTCCTTCTTGGGCGCTCACGCACATGTGCTCCCAGTCCACTGGTCTCCCTGGGACACCCACCGCTCCTGCCAGCGCTCAGAGATGGCCCCCTTCCATCACTGTCCCCACCCCGACCCCCGACTTCCTTTGGTGGAATAAATAGCTCCTCCATCTGAGGTCCGATGACTGCAGCTATGTGAACTCTCCCCACCTCACTAATCAGGCAAAACATGTGCTTGCCTCTCTTTCTTCGTGGACATCATACAGGTGAGCAGTCCGGGGACAATGGACATAAAGTGCTTACTTAGCACAGGGCCAGCACACAGCAGGACTGCGAAAGTATCAGCGCTATAGATGCTGTCTATGGGCGTTCGGTGAGTCTTTTTAATTAAGTGGAATTCTATGGGTGAGTGAGAACAGCAGGAGCACATACACCAGGGCAGGGGAGAGGCCCGGGCGATCAGGGCAGTGGCGGGCTGAGCGGAAGCCTGCCCAGGGGCTGGCCAGGAAGGAGCAGGGGGTGCAGGGAGGCAGTGTCTAAGGGGCCAGGAGTGGTGAAGATCTTTGGACACGGGTGTCTGTCTGCTGGGAGAGCCGAGGGGGAGGACCAGGGAAGGAGGCTGTGTGATCCTTCACCCAGATGGATGGTTCCAGCAACAGCCCAGAGAGGTAAACAGTGGGGCTGAGGCCAGACAGGCCCCCCACCCACTGCTGGATCTGTGCTGGTGACAACTCTTGTCAAGGCTTGATGGGAGGCTGCTGGCTGCTTCTGCCCCCTTGGCCCTGCTAGGGGGTGGGGTGGGGTTTTCCCCAAAGTTGGGGGGCCAGGAGCTACTCCAGTGACACAGCTGCACAAGAAATCTCAGGGGGAAAGAGCAGAGAGATCTTTGCTTTTTCTTCACCTCAGTGGGAATTTCAGAGGACAGGGGTCTGCCAGATCCTCTTGTGTTGGTCAATGCCTCCCTCCTCCAGGAAGCCCTCCCTGATAGTCTCCATTTTGCTCCTCTAGTCACCACCCACACCCTCACAGGAACTGATGCCCTAAGTGAAGGCCCTGACATCCACTCTCTGTCCCATTCGCCAACACTAGAATTTGTACAACTGACGCCCAGGTCTGCCCTCAACGGCTCTGTGGCCTGGGCCACTCGGAACTGCAGTTTCTTCCTCTACTTTGTGAGGTTAGGAGGAAACAGATCATCTTTAAGACAGATTTTGACCCTGGATCTGCCACTTCCTGGCTTTGAACCTCAGTTTCTACATCTGAAAAATAGGGATCACCGTAATGCTCACCCCACAGTGTCTGTGTAAGGACGAAGTGAGCCGCTGTGTGCAGGGTTCAGCCCGGGAGGTGCTTCGTGAGTGTTAGTGACTACCTCTGCGCAGACAGGCGAGCACAGGGACCCGGAGGCAGCCCCCGACACAGCCCCGGGGCGGGGCTCAGGGGAAGGGTCTTGCCCCCATCTCCGGGAGGCAGGGGAAGGGACTGGGGAGGGCGGGGCAGTAGGGTCAGGCACGTTCCCCTAAAGTCCCGCTGACCCAGGGACCTGCACACCCACATTTCCACCCGTCAGTGCATCTTACTTTGTCTGCCCTGTTTTCCTTCTTGTGTATGGAAGATCGTTTAGCTAACTAGTCTGAAGACATTTGGGCTGACTCTGGGGGTGACTAGCAAGTATCTCTCGACTCTGTAGTGATGTAGTTGGGGTGGGTGTCCTTTCAAAATTTGTTTAAATTACTCTGGGACTCTTCAAGACAATGTTCAAGTTTTTAAAGTTTAAGATCTCATCGTCAAAATGTAATGTTAGTTCATTACATTTAAGTCGCAGTGATATCTGAGGCAAATTCTCAGTTTTGGTTTTCCTTTCAGGACAATTAAGGGGATATAATGCCCAAACCCTCCCCACCCAAAGCTGCTGTGACAGGTTTCGGGGTTTAGGCTGCTCAGGTCTCGGAGGGAGGACAGAGGCTGACCCCACCCACAGAGCCTGATCTGGGGGTCCTGATGCATTCCTGAGGGGCTGCTGCAGTCTCCCAGTTGTTCCCCATCCTCATGGGGGTGGGCATATTGGCAATGGGTGTGAAAACTACAGTCCAGGTCACTGAGGGGGCAGAGAGGGCAAATCCCAGCAGCACTGAGGCCATCTCCTCCCTCCAACCTGTCTGTGCACCCGTCAGCTCCATCCACCCTTCCATCAATCCAAACCCATCATCTACCCACCCTTTCATCCCCTCACTCAGTTCCTGCCTATCCCCCACCCATCCACCCACTCACTCAATCACCTATTCATTTACTCACCTACTCAGCCATCCATTAATCTCTCCAGCCGTCCATCTTTCCATCCATCCACCCACCCACCTACCCATCCATCCATGTACCCACCCAACAAATCACCTGTCACCCATCTATCCCGTGAATACACTTTTTAAAGAGGAAAATAGAAGAATAACAGTAAGATTCCCAGGGTAGGAAAGAACAGGAATTCAAGGATATGAAAGAAGAACCATGTGGCTAAAGGTAATAAGTAAAAAGTTAAAAGAAAGGCACGTGAAGTACTAGGCAGGGGAAGCCAGGCTGGTCCCAATGGGCCACCATCAGGGGTGAGCCTGGGTCTGAGGCTGAGCTGGTAGTGGGGTGGAGGTGAGAAGGAAGGCAGAGGCTGACAGAAACCCCAGGCCCCGGGGTCCCTCTCACAGCCCTGGTGCCAGCACCACCACTGACCAGCAGGCTTGGCAGAGGCAGGAGCTGGCCCTGGAGAAGGGGATTGAGTTTTGAAGCAGCACACCGGAGTCTAGGCTGGCCTCTGCTTCCCCCTCTCCGTGTGACCTCCCTGGGCCTCAGTTTTCTCATGGGCAAAATGGACACAATCTCTCTATCTTCTGAATTGCCAGGAGGAGCAAATGAAATAACAGTTGTAGAGTGCTGTGCACAGGTGAAGTTACTGGAAGCTGGAGGAATCCAGGTGGGCCCAAAGCAGCTGGAGCTGGCAGGGAGTGTGGCGGCTTGCCCAAACTGGCATGGCAGGGGCGGGCGGGGCGGGCCGGGTTCCCTGGCTGCTGGTTGGGGCGGGCAGGGGCTCCAGCTGCGGGGTTGGAGCTTATGACAGCAAGAGGTGAGCGGCCGGTCATGTTCAGAAGGGATCTATTCAACCCGCCTGCCCATGGGTTGAATGAGAAATTTCATAACAGTATATATTTTTTTAATGTTTCCATCTGCCACCACCCTGGCACTCTTGACTTGCACCCGCTGTCGGGGAGGGTGATGGCAGAGGGCCCGGTGGAGGTGCAGCTGCCTCTGGCACTGGGACTGTGAAGGCAAACTGGAATGGTTGGGTGGCTGAGAATAAATGATAAAGCGTCCCCTTCTCCCCCCCTCTGTCCTTGCTTTGTTCCAGAAAAGTATTAAGTCTGATGTAAAGTACCTGGCGCAAGGCGGGTGCTCACTCATCCAAAATCATAACAGGGGCAGCCCCTCGGTGGCTGGCCCTGTGGCTTCCACCCCTCTGGCCTGGCCAGGGACCCTGGCCAGCCTCTCCCCGGAGACCCAGTGGGCTTCTCCAGAGGAGAAGGCGGGGGTGGGCCCTGGCAGCTGCCCCGGGATAATCTCTCAAAGATACAAGCTAGTCCAGGAAGCGTGTGCTGGATTAGGGAGCATCCCAGAATCTGAAGTGACCGTTTCTTTCCATGCACTCATTCAGTTACCAAACTTCTGCTGCGCGAAGGCCCTGGCTTCCCCAGGGTTGAGGGTGGGGGGCTCAGCTGGGGGCCCTCGGGCCTCCAACTGGTCTGGACACATGGTACACTGAGCTCAGGGCCGGGGAGCGAGAGGTGAGGTGGGGGTGGGAGGTGCTATCCCAGACAGACAGACAGACAGACAGACAGAGCTGAGACGGCCCCCAAGCTTAGTCACGGCTTCAACTTTTCACATTTGAACCTAAGACAGCGACTGTCAAACTGGGGCCCCTGCCCAGACTCCCACACTCTCCCTCCCAGCTCTGGGCCCCTCTCCCTCTCTCCCACCCCCAACCTCCGCCTGGAGTTTATGGATGGCTCCCAGCCTCACCCTGACACTGTGGGATCCTCACTTCCTGTGTTTATCTTGGAGAGGACGTGGCTCTCTCCTCTCACCCACCCTGTCGGCTGATGGGCCGCCCCACGCAGGTTACGGCGCTGTGTATGCTCACGGGCACCCCACGTGCTGTGTTTGTATGCGTGGGCACGAGGGTCTTGGTGTACTGGGGAGTGCGTGGTGGGGGGCAGGAAGCCTGGCTGTCCTTCTGGGTCTGTGTGTCCCCTGAGCAGGCCCGCAGGTGTACGAGGGCTTAGCGCCTGCTCTCTGGGTGTCTGCGTGTGTTTGGGGGGACAAGTGCACAGGGACTGGCACCACCGGGTGCATCCTCAGGCACCAGCTCCTCGGGTCTGGCCGCAGCCTTCACCCCACATTCTGCCAGGAGAGAGGAGGCTCAGCGAGGGTTTCGATGTGACCGGAGCAGAGTCGGAGAGCGGCCGAGTGGGTGGAAAGGAGTCTCCAACCCAAGGCATTCCTTTTCTTTCTTTCCTTAATAGCTGTGGGTGTTTCCCCACCAATTAGAAACATAAAAAGGATAAATGGAGAAAAATAAAATGACCCATAATTCCAGCAGAGAACCATTGTTAACATTTTGGTGTGTGTCCTCGTATATAATTTGTTTAATTAAAAAAGCGGAACTGTATTTCCCTTCCTTCCTTCTTCCCTCCTTCCTTCCCTCCCTCCCTTCCTTTTTTACTCTTCATGACAGAAAAATGCACTGCATACGAAAGTAGGGAGGCCCGCACGAAGAACGCCCAGCACCCCGGGGCAGGGCGTGGGTTCGGGGAGGAGAGTAAGTCTGGGTGAACAGCTTCATGGAAGTCACTATGCTGGCCTCTGATGATTTCTCAGGATGTGTCCCCCAGAGAATGATCTAGGCCAAGGGAGCCCAAAGGCAGAGAAGGTCCCGCTCCTGATGTGCAGCGGCCCCACCCAGAGCACGGTGAACAGTCTGCACCCACCACCCTCCTTCCACCGGCAGCATGAGGGGCGGGGGGGCTGATCCTCTCCCCTTGGAAACACCTGAGGTCCGCTCTGCAGACCAGGAGGGGGTCACCGGGGTCTCTGAGGGGTCTCTGAGGGGTGGAGCCTGTGCAGAAAGAGCCCAGACCACCCATTTCCCCTGAAAGTATCCCTTTCCCCATAGTTGCTCACACTGCCTCCACAGTTTGATTTCCCCCATGCAGTGCTCACATGGGAGACACCCAAGGGTCACGAGGCCCCAGCCACAGGGGCAGGTGGTGTGCACACCGTGTTGGGGGCTGTAGCCAAGGCACAGCGTTCATCTCACTCAGCCTCCATCTCCTTGTCTGTGAAATGGGCACGATACACCTGCCTCATTAGGTTTCGTGGGCACTGAGTTTGGTCATATATGGAAAGTACTTTACACGTGACGAGTGCTAAACACTGTTTGCTGTTATCATCAAGGGAGCTGATGTCTGAGCCCGAAGCAGTGGGTTGGTGTCAGAGCTACTTCCATCTACCCAGAGGCATAACATAAAGAGCACATCTTCCTGGGGCTTCCAGAGAAATCATTAAAACAAATAATTATAAATTGTGCCAAGTACGATTAGGAAACAGAGAACTGGAGAACAGATCGGGACACCAGTTGGAGGCCTCCTGGAGGGGGTGACATTTAATTGGAGACCCGGAAGGTGAAAGGTCTTGTAAAGGATGGGGAGAAGAGTGTTCTAGACAGCAAGAGCAGCATGTACAAAGGCCCTGGGGTAGGGGATGTGTTGGCTGAGTTTTAGGAAACAAGAAGGAGCCCAGAGCGGCTGGAGCAGAGCGAGTGAGCAGAGTGGCAGACGGTGCTGGAGGTGGCACCTGGCAATCATTCATCCTCGTCCTGACTTTAGGTTCTGCTAAATCCCTGGACGGGGCTTGGGTCTCCAGGTTCTTTTGGTTCCCGTAGAACTTCACCCAAGATTTACACTCAGGGCCCCTCAAAACCCCAGACCCTTGGGTGGGCAGGCGTCTCCTCTGGGCCTCTCCAGACCTTGCAGCCCTGACTTGGCCTTGACCAGAGTGTGCAGCAGGCCAGGGCTGTGGGAGGCCGGTTTCCCTCCCACTTTCATCTGCGGGAGAGATCTCTTTCATCAGATCTGTTGTTTTTAGACATGTGCTGGGCTGTAGACAGTGAATGAAAGTTCAGGAACGTGCCCCTATAAATCTGCCCAGAATAAAGGCAGGGTCCAAGCGTCGGGGTGTCCACCACCCCACGGGCCCTCCCTTCCCCTGCTTCATGAGGACTCCTTGGGGCCTGCTGTCAGGGGACAAGCTCAGAAAATCCAGGAGCCCAGCTGGGTGGCAGACAGACCGGAGCTGGAAGCAAACTGGACACGTCAAACCACCAGAGGGAGGGGACTGCTCAGCATCACACAGCACACTGGGCCCGAGCTGGACTAGAACCCACATGCTTCTGTGGAGGACCTGAGCACCTACTGGGTGCTGGCACTATGAGGAAGATGAACGATTGCTGTGCCTGGTGGGGCATGGCACACCAGGTCAGGGTTGGGAACTCGGGACCCGCTGGCTGATCTTAGGCAAGTGCATACCCCTCTGAGCCACTGTTTGTCTCCTCTATAAAATGTTTCTGTAATGTCAGGGGGTTCTGAAACCACATGAAGCCATGTATACCGAGAGATCCTGCCAGCTGCAAACAGCTGTATCTGTGCAAGGCTCTTAATCTTTGTTTTTATTTGTTATTTTCAACCAGTCCTCACAGGCACATTCTCTTACTGTCCAGCATGGGGTAAAAGTGGGAGGTAGGAATCAGACTCACTCACATGAGATATTTAGCAAACAGCTCAGTGTTAATCCAGCATCTGGCATCAACTTGCATGCCTCCACTGATAGGCAGCTCACCACCGAAGGAGGCTGCCACATCCGTGGTGGGACAGCTCCGGTTAGTCACAAAGTGCCTTTCACACTGAGTTGAGGTCTGCTCCCCATGCTAACGCCATTGGGTCTGGAATAATCCCAGTTTCTCAATCGTGTCTGTGGTGAACCTTCTAGAATTCCATGGCCATGCATGTGCTCCCTGTCAACTCCAAGAAACCAGGTTTCCGAGGCCTTTCTCTTCTCCTTTCTGTGTTTTCTTGAATGAATATGCACTGCTTTTTCTATTTTTAAACTCAATTTTAATCCATATTATTTGTGATGACCAAACAGTACAGAATGTAAGAAGAGGAACAGAGAGACTCTCAAACCCTGCTCTGCTCACGGTCCAGAGGAGCGTCCTTGCCAGCTGTCCTGTATCCCTGGTAATGAGCATGCACACACACAGGACGGAGCAGAGAGAACCCAGAGAGGCTGCACAGCGGGGGGCTGGCCCTGCCTGCAGCGTGCGCTTGACTCCCACCTCCAAGCCTCAGTTTGCACATCCGTAAAAGGGGGCAGCGACGGTGCCGACTGCCTGCATCACTGGGGGCCTGAGGAAGTGGCGCAGGCCGAGTGCTCCGACCAGTGTGATCACATGCACACTTCTTTCTGCAGCTTTTGCGTTTCTCCTCAGGGACGGCTGTCCACGGGGCCCAGGTCGGTCAATCTCGCCTCGTTAATGGCCGCAGCCTGGCATGTGCATGATTTAATTCACTTTTAATATTGGGAGGAGTCACTTTTCAAGAAAGCCCCAGGGTGAGGCTCTTGGGCAGCCCGTGGCCACTGTTGGTATCCTTTCTTTTCCCCAAGAAAACCCTTAGGTGTCTTCTTGGTGGCTCACAGCAGCCCTGAGCAGGCCAAGCCAGGCTCTGACTGAGGAGGCAGCTGGGACCCAGTGGTGGTCATGGTTGGGAGAGGGTGGGGACAGATGAGAAGTGGCCCGACAATGCTAGGGCCCCTTAGAGAGGGACATCCTGTGGGCAAGGCTAGTCAAGGAAGCTTCCTGGAGGAGGTGGGATCTAAGTGGGGCCTTGAGGAAGAGACAGCTGGACAGGTAGAGAAGGGGGTGGGGGAGGTGTGCTTGTGGCAGAGAGGGGCCTGTTTGCGACAGTGAGGAATTTAGGGTGACTGGAATTAAAGGGCCACACGAGGGGAGAGGAAGAACTTGAACACCAGGCTGCGTGTGGGCCTGCCCTGCCGGCAAAGGCGAGACACTGAACGTTCTAGAGAAGGAAGTCTCCACTCTGCATGACTCTGAAAAAAGCTCCCAGCCTCGGTAGGCCGCAGCTGCCTGTGGGCTCTGGAATAGACTTGGGTGGTGTAGGGGCTGCTTAGAAGCCAAAGTTTGGGGTCGGGCCCTGCTTCCACCAGTCGTGGGGACCCAGAAGAGTGGAGCGATCCCAGAGGTCGGGTCCTAACTTCAGACCCCAGCTTCTCAGAATTCAAACTGCTTCCTTTCCTTTCAACCTGCCGGCTTTCCAGGGAAATCGGGTTTTGCAAACATGTTTTCCTAGGCAGGGGAAATGAGCGCTATGCAAACAGTGAAGATAGCTGTGCGTGATAAGGACCTCCGGGCTGTTCTGGCAGTCTGGCCTGAATGGAAAAAAGGGACTCGGCTGGCCCTGGCTGGTTTGGCTGTCGCAGTACTAGGAAGACATCAGCCTCAGAACTGGGTACCTGGGGTCAAGGAATGGGGAGGTGAGGGCAATAGGATAAAGGTGTGCATCTGTCCAAGCACTGGATTTTGAGACTTGGTGGAGAAAAGTGTGGGGTAAGAAGCTGTCTGAGCCATTGTCATGGAGACCACGGATGCCTAGGGACCCAGGTAGGTCTGTTATATGGCCCGGGTGACCAAGCCTGAACTGGAGTTGGCCTAAGCTCACCCCATGCCCACCTCGCCATGAGCCCCATGGCATCCTGGGAGGTGCTAGAGGTGGCCCGCTGATCAGGGGTAGGGAGAGGATTTTAGGGGGAGAGGGAGGGCTAAGAACCTTCCTCATCTGAGTGTTAATGTCAATGTGACCTCACAGGTGCCTGCAGGCTATTGAGGCCCGGGGACAGTTGGGTTCCAGTGAGTGATCACCATCAGTCACTCTACAGCAGGCCTAGGTACAGGGGTCTGAGGGGCGGGGTCTGTGGGGTGAACGTGCAGTTCAGAATGCACAGGCCTCTTTTGCCCTCTGGAGTGCCTGGCACTGTGCCAGGAGCTCTCCAACCCTCTTGGGTTGGTGCTTCTTCCATTTTCCCAAGAACAAAACCCGAGTTCCTACACCCCCCGGAAAGTGCCCTCGTGAGGGACGTTCCTTCCCTTTCCACAGCTCAGCTCTGCTTTTTCTAGGAGAGGCTGTTAGCAGTGGAATTTCTGGCACTATAGTGACTAAAGGCAGGGGACATTGCTGGGCTGTTTGCACGCCTGGGGGCACCCACAAGCTCAGCTGAGCACCAGGAAGGGGTACTAACTGCCTCGGCAGCCCCTCCCCCCTTCAACACCTCCTGGTTCCGCTTTGGGAACCAGGGATGTGGGTGATTTCCCACATTTCACCTTCCGGAGGACCACTCCCCTCGGAACTGCCTCCTGCATGGAGGCATGGTCACAACCCTTCCCCTGTCTGCATTGGACAGGAAGAGGCTAAAGTCAGGTCAGCCGGAATCTCGCACACGAGACCAGCAAAGGCTCCCATCTCGGCCTGACTGAACCCAGGCAGAGGGGCAGAGGGTGCCAAGGTCTCACCTCCTTTTCCCCAGCAATCGTCCTTTCCTGAAACCAGTTCCCTTTGTGCGACCTTTATAAGCCTCAGTTTTCCTGCCTGTAACACGGGGGGTCATAGAAGCAGCACTGTGTATATCTGCTGTCCGGTGCCGACACTGAGCAAACCTAGAGAGCAGGAGCCATGCAGGGCTGGGTTCCCCACCCCCACCGCTTCTCATCCAAGCCGGGGCCACCAGCAGCCACCAGAGGCCAAGTTGGGTTCGCATCCTGGCCCCCTACTCACATGCTTACTTCCCAGTGCCTTTCAGCACGCCCCTGTGCCTCTGTTTCCTCCCGTTTAGAGCAGGGACAGTGGCGGCACCCCACGCGTTGTTCCGAGGGTTGGTGTAAACGGAGCGCAGGCCCAGCGTCCAGTTAGTGCTCAGTATACATCGGCCCTGAGTGCCGAGGAGAAGCGCAGTGACTGCGGGGGAAGGAGAGTGCTCCGTCCCCAGGGAGGCCGCATCCATCTCACTTTATTAGATCATAAGTGCTTTTAACAAGGCAAACAGCAGACGGCAGGCAGCCGGCCAGCAAGGGCCAAGAACCCAAGTCCAGTTCTCCAAGTCCCTGGACATCAAACACAACAGAAAAGGCCAAACATCAAAGAGTGAACAGCAAGTCCAAACATTATGCTGTGCTCTTATCTTAATTAAAGCAAGTCTTATGTGGGGTTTTTGATGACATAAGTTGAAAAGCCAGGGTCTGGTTTTATTAGCTTTTGCTGACACCCACAGAGAAGTTTGTGACTAGCCCAAGGTCACCCAGCACCCTGTGGCCAGAGTCAGGGCCCAAACCCAGGCCCCAGACGCTGGAGCCAGGGCTCCTTCCGTAACCCTCGTGGCCCCAGCCAGAGCAACCGGGGCCCAGGGCTTGAGTGTGATCGGGGGAGAGGCCTCAGTTCATTTGCTCATCTACATATATAACACTGTTCATTGAAAGCCTTCGATCTTCCAGGCCCTGTTCTAGCTTCTGCAGATCCAACAATGAACAAGGCTCTCTGGTGGGGGGAGGGGAAGAGAAGCAGATGTCAAAAAATAATGACATAAATAATTATATTAATTGCGACTGTGGTGAATGCTATTCCCTATGTCCCTTCTCTTTGCATCTGGGCTCAGTGACTACTTAGTCACCAGAATACAATGGAAGTGTCACTCTGACACTTCCTAGGCCCAAACCAACATCCTTTCTCTTGGAACCCAGCCTCCACAGTTTGAGGAAACCCAAGCTGCCCCCTGGAGAGGTCCACATGGGGAGAAACTGACCACCAGTCACGTGAGTGCTTCATCCTGGAAGGAGATCCCCCAGCCCCCGTCAACGAGTGGACTCTGTATGGAGCTGTGACCAGCTGTCCCTGCTGAGCCCTGCCTAGGTCACAAACCCATGAGCCAAACAAAGGATCATCGTGTTTTAAGCCATTAAGCTTTCAGAGTGGTTTGCTATGTAGCAACAGGCAAGTAGAACATTGCATTTCACCTTCATGGGGTGGGGTGGAGCCATTTATGACCCCATTTCATAGATGAAGAAACTGAGGCTCAGGAAGGTAAAAGGACTCACTCAAAATCACACAGGCAATGAGTGGCAAAGCCAGATTCATCGATTTCGTATCCTGTGTTGTTTCCACTATACCCCATCGCTGGTCAGCTCAACAGCATGGCGACCAGATTTGTTTTCGCAAACACTTTCCTACTCAGAAGCAGTGAACCCCAAAGGTGAATTTGCAGTCATGGTAGAACGTGATGGAGAAGACAATTTTTGAGCCAGGGAGCTTCCAGCCCCCCAAGAGCCCTCGCAGCGCACCACGTGGACGGCTGTCTGGGGAGGAGAATGCACAGTGGAGTCTCAGACGCGCACATGGAGCCTCCTTCCCCTGTCCTGAGCCTCTGCTTTCCTGTCTGCTGAAGGGGGATGAGCAGACCACCCGATTCTGCTCAAGCTGGGGCTGGAGATGAGCTTACAGATAGCACGTACGGTCTTCCCCAGAAGCTGCTTGTCAAGTGCTAACATTCCATTTGCAAAGAAATGAATAATAGCTGCGACTCCCACGATGAGAATTTTAATGCAAGGATGTCCATGGTGGGCAGGCAGGGAGAGGGCAAAATCAGTACTGAAAGCTTTGTAAGGCAAGCCTGCTCCAAAATGTGTCGCTTCTGTGGCTGGAAGCAGCCTAGAAATCACCAGGCAAGAGCCCTGGATTCTGGTCCCAGCTCTGCCTCTGACCTGCTGTGTGACCTTGGGCAAATCACTGTCCCTCTCTGGATCCTCCTATGTACAATGAGAGGATGGGTCAGCTGACCTGGAAGATCCTGAGAGTGTCCAACGCCCCAAAAATGTGGAAGATTTTCTACCCCATCCCAACCCCCAGGAGCTCACAGAATTTAGCATGAGGAGTCAACCCTTTGGGCTGTTTCTAGAAGCAAGATGTAGGTGAGCTCCACTAGCAAATTCCCATTCCCCTCCCCCTCTCTTCCTCCAGTGTCATAGTTCTTATTTATTTGGTTTCAGATGGGCCACCCAGAGCTCTTTAAAGAAAGATAAGAATGTCATAACTCACAGCCTCCACCAGTAACCCAACCCCATCGGTGTGGTGGCGGGTCAAACACCATGGCTTCGCTCCTCCCAGCTCTGACCCTCCTAGGAGAGCGTGCTTCCAACGTTACGTTGGAGACAAGGCGCTGGCGCTGAGGCTGGTGGCGGCGGCTGTCCCAGACCAGGACCCGCTCTGTGCCTGGCACCCTGTGCACATTGCTTCACATCACACCTCGTCAACTTCCTCTCCACAGTAACCCCACAAAATGTCATTATTGCATTTGTGCAGATAAAGAAACTGAGGCACGGAGAGGGACAGAAATTGTCCAGGGCTGCAGTCAGCAGAATTTCAGATGCAGGCAGCCTGCCTCCAGAACCTCGATTTTGAGTAAGTTGGCTGTTTCGCTCCTGGCAACAATAGCAACGGCAGCCACCACTCCCCCACTAACCTGCATGGAGCGCTTCTTACGTACTAGGCATGCAGCTGGGCTTTACAGCTTGTTCTAAGAAACCCACGTTGCAGAACAAATCAACCCCAACCTTGGTGGCTAAAAGCGGTGACGGTTATTTATTTTGCTCGTGAACCTCCAATTTGGGCGGGGCCCAGCAGGGACAGCTCCTCTCTGTCTCCACAGGGATGATTCCAGCACCTGGGGCAGGGGGAGAGGGGGCCAGCCGGGCATCTCCCGCTCTCTTCATGGGGGGTCGGGCCTCTCCACATGGTGTGCCCAGCATGGTGTGCTCAGGATCATCAGACTCCTACAGAATGGCAGGGGGCTCCTTGAGACCAAGTGGAAACAGCAGGTGTCTGGAGGGCCAGCAGCCTTGCTCCCGCCACGTTCTGCCCATTGCAAGCAAACACTAAGGCCAGTCCAGACTCCAGAGGAGGAAAACTGAACCCCCACACCCCAGTGTGAGACGTGTCAGAGGATTCGTGTCCATCTCTATCCCACACACTTACGCTCTCTCTAAAGAACCTTTACAACAACCTGTGAGTTTTAGCTATTCGCTTACATGCATGGAGCATACTCCATCGGACAGTGTTGCAGGCTCTTGGAGAGAGCGGTGAGTGGGGGGTAGTTACACCCACTTTGCAGATGAGACTTGCAAAGGTTTAAGCACCAAGGAAAGGGCCAGCACTTTCCCTGTAGACTCTGGATGATTCTAGACAAGGGCATGAGGCAGACACCGTGATTGGCAGTCCTGAAGTGGAGGAGCCGGATTCAAATCCTGATTGCCAGATTTGAAGGCCAGGCAGCCACCCAGCATCCCACACTGCCCTATCTCAGCATGATGCCTCATCTGTGCTTCACTGTGACACCCATGCGTGGGCCCCACTGGACAAGGGGCACCCTGAGGGGAGAGGCCAGGCTTGGGGAGGAGAGCCCCATTGGCGTTGTTAAAGAGCCAGCCCTGACGAGAGCAGACAGAGAGGCAGGAGCTGGGATAATGGCCCAGCCTGAACTGGTCACCACGGCAACCGTGGGGCTGTCTGGAGCCAGCAGCCTACCAGGCCTTGGCCCCACAAAAGCCAGAAGGGAGGCAAAGGGGACGGCCCGGTAAGGCATAAATCAGGAAGTTCTATGCCCCTGACTCCGGGCAGACGATTTATGGGACTACTCAGGGCCCACTGGATGCACCGGGGAGAGAGGAGAGGATCTTCCTGTTCCCACCGCCCCTGGGGCCCCTGCTTCGAGCCGGTGGGGCAGGAAGAGGTGCCTGAGCCCAGGAGCCCCTCCAGGCCACCCTCAATGCCTCTGGAGGCCCCACCCCCGCCAGGCCTGCTCCGGCCCCTCTGTGCCCACTGAACGAGTGTGCTAACCCCATGCCCACAGCAAAAGTTTCAGGAAACAAGTCTTAAACTTTAACTGCTTGAGGTGCGTGCTGACATTTTCTGTCCTATTCTGTTCTATCCCGTTTGTGAAATGTTGGTCACAGCCACTGAATTAATGTCATAGTTTACTAATGGTTTATGGCCCGCAGTTAAATAAACACTGAGCCCAAGGAGGCCAGGAGGAGAAACTGAGGCTCCTGCAGCCCTCCCACCCCCCATACAACTGGAAGAGACTACGTTCATCATCTCTCCTATCCTCCTCCGAGTACCTGGGTCTGCCCCGCCGGCCCAAACTCGTCCCGCTAGCCCACCCACCACTGTAGCCATCCAGGACGGAACCAGCTTCCTCGTAAGGTCATGAGCTAGCCATCTCTGCAGTCATCCAAGCTGGAGTTGAACAACCACCTGCTGCAGCACTTCACGGAACCCAGTAGCCAACAGAGAGAGGAGAGACCTGACGTCCCCGGCCTGCACAGGATGACAGACAGGCAGATGCGGTCCACGGTGCCCGTGTGTGACTGAGCCATGGATGAGATGGCAGGGAAGCTGCATGCCAGCCAGCACCAGCTGCGGGGGCGGCCGGGGGCGCTCAGAGCTCAGGCGGGCTCAGACAGACAGACAGAGGAGCAGGATGTCGTCAGGAAGGGAAGGATGTGGGTGGGGAGCCTGGTGGAGGCCCCGGCAGCTGTGCGTCCCCGTGCTGAGGCCCTCCTCCCTGGATGAGCCCCACGGTCACCCTGTCCTCTCACCTTCTGCCCCTGGAAAGGGCTGCTCCTCTCAGCTCTCTGCCTCTAGAAGGAAGTGCCTCTTACCTGGTCCTGGGGAGATGCTAAGAATGACCAATGACAGTATTTCGGCACAGCAGAAAGGGCTGGGGCTCCAGATTCAGACGGACCTGGGCCCCGGTCCTGGCTCTGCCGCTCACCAGTGCAAGACCTGCAGCTAAATACGTTACCTCTCCCAGCTTGGCAAAGAACCAGTAAAACCAGGCAATCATTTCTACCTTGGGATTTTTGATAAGAGAACATATCCACGGTACATTAAGTAAAAAGAACAAATGTGTTCCCATATCTGTCAAAAAAAAAAAAACAACACAAAACAAACAAACCCTGCATTTACACGTTTGCCAAGCATGGAAAAGTTTGGGAGAAAATACCCAAACAGGTAGCAGGAAAGTTACTGGAAGGGGGAGGAGTGGGTGGTATATATTTCATCCTCTATAAACTCCTAAGTTATTGGAAAATGTTTAAACCCATAAGCATGTATTAAAGGTGCAACAAAACTTGAAATTAAAAATATCGGCTGCTCCTGCCCTTCTTACTGGGAAGATTGCAAGGCCAACGTGCAGAGCAGGCTCGGCCAGTGCCGAGTCACGCCTTGCCTTCCCAGAGCTCGACCTGCCCGGGGTGGTGGTGGTTGTTTTTTAACTGATGAATTAAAGATGTGTAAAGATATATACAAGTGCCATCCTAATCAATAGCCGGTGACTCTCCCTCACCACAAAGAACGTTTGCCGACAGTTATCTGGCCTCCAGCAGGAAGGGAAGTGGGATTTCAGGCAGGGGCTTGAGTGTAAGGAGTCCCCCTCTCTCTGCCTGGGAAAGGCAGCCTTTAAACTTCACACCAACCCCAGGAGGTGGACACTGCTCTTACTGCCATTCTACGTGAGAGGAAAAGTGAGGTTCAGAGCTGAAGGCCTTATCCAAGGTCAAAGGGCTGTGAGGGGCGGGGTGGAGGGAGTCCAGGCTCATCCCCCTGAGTCCTGTGCCAGAGCCTCTCCAGGGCTGTTTGTGGGCCAGGAGTGGACTAACCACGCTGCATGGGCCGGGGCAGAACCAGGAACAAAAGCACGGGCGGGGCAGTGAGGCTCCTCTGCTTGAGGTCTGAGCAGAGTTCTTCAGCTCACTTAGTCCTCTGTCTCCTCAGGGCCTCCGCACTGGCCCTTCCCTCCACCTGCAGTGCTCTTCCACACAGTGTCTGAATTTTGGACTTTCACCATATTCCAGGCACCTCAGAGAGGTCTTCCCTGGACAGCCAGGCTCACCTAGGGCCACCTCCTGTGACCCACACGGCCCCTGGCCAACCACCTGTCACTGTGTGCACCTGTCTGCTCTTCGGGGCATCATGCTGCCTCCTGGTTTGCTGGGCTGTCTGTCATCTGTCTCCTTCCAGGAGGGCGGCCCGACCCAGCCCCAGGGAGCTGCTTCCCATCCAAGTACTTAGATCAGTGCCTGGTGCACACAGCAGGCACCCAGGAAAGACCTGGCAAGACACCGTTGGTGCCCCACCCACACCCCCTCAGCACCCCTTTCCTGTGCTCCAAGCCCCAGTACTTCCAACTGCCAGCCGCTCTCATCTGGGGCTTTCCTGGCAGCTGGAGCCTGCCCTGTCCACACACTGGACAGGTCAGTGTGTCGAGTCCCCAGGAGCATCCTTCAGGCAAGGGCCAATGGAAGCTGGTGGACAAACACCCTGCCCCTGCCCCTTGGCTGGGGTAACTCTCAGGCTTGTTATCTACTGCCTCCCTGAGCTGCCCAGGGACCCAGTCTCAGTTTCCCACAGTGGCCATGCACCAAACACCCCTTTTTGTCACTTCCTGCCCTGCTGCATTAGGGCAGCCACAAGAAAGTGCCACAAACTGGGTGTCTTAAGACAGCAGGAATGCACTCTTCCCAATTCAGAAGGCCAGCGATTGGAAATCAAGGCGTCTTCAGGGATGGTCCCTTCTGCGCACTCAGAGGGAGACTGTCCCATGCCCCTCTCCCAGAACCTGGTGATGGCCGGCAGCGTAACTCCAACCTCTGTCTCCGTTGTCACATGCATTCTCCCTGTGTGTGTCTCTGTCTCCACAGAGCTACCTCCCCTCAGTGTGTCCCTATGCCCAAACTTCCCTCATAAGGACACCAGCCACTGAATCAGGGTCCACCCTAACCTAACACAACCTCATCTTCACCCGGTCACATCAGCAAACACAGTCACAGTCACAAGGCCTAGTGGCCAGGACCTCAGCATCTTTTTGCAGGGACACATTTCAATCCATAGCACCTTCCCTGTCTCAGTCTCCCCTTCTGCACAGTTTTTCTGAGGACCACCTCCCAACACCTCCTGCACTCAAATCCTTGTCTTAAGCCTGCTTCTGGGGAAGCCCAGGCTAAGAGCAAACATAGTCTGAATGAATGAATGACATTTGACAGAGGAGACTCGGGGGCGGGGGGGATACGAGCGCTTGCTCAGGACCCACCATCACCACGGGGGAGCACCACAGCTGGGACTTGCCCCGGGCCTGGCTGACTCCACAGCCCCCACAGAGAGAGACTGTGGACAGCTGTCTATCGACAACGTGGCTGCCCTAAAGGTAGTGAGCTCCCCATCCCTGGAAGATTGCAAATGTGCCATCAGGGATCACTGCACAAGGCTGAGGGCTGGTTTGGGTGACCTCAAAGGCCCGACTAGCCCTGACATCTGAGTCTGTACATTTTAAAAGCATGTGGTAAAAACGCCAGGCCTCAGGGTCAGTGAGCAGAATAACCTTCCCCTGACCTCCCCAGAGCCTCGCGGCAAAGCCAAGTTTCTCCGGCATCTGCTTTAATTTGATGTCTCTTCTTCTCGCTTATTAAAGGGACACAAAAGAAAGAAAACCACTTGAATTGTCCCCCAGACGGACTGGCTATAAATGTCTCCGTACAGGGCCCGGCCTGGGCTCTGCTGCCCGACAATTACAGCTGCTGTGAGACCCGCCCAAACGGCCAGCCTCGGGCACCTCTTTGGTCTCCTCCCTGCCCCGGCAGGTCACTGCCGGCAAGAGTCCCCCTTAGGGGACGGGCTATGGACCCCAAGGGTTATCCAGGAACCCAGCTGACTCTTGCCCCAACACAGGGGTGACCTGGTTCTGGGGAAGCTTGTTCCCCAATTTCCTTCAAGGTTACAGCAAGCCAGGCTGGGAGCGTACAGAGGAAGGGCAGTCGGCAATGAGCTCTCTGGCACAGATCCCCTCCTTGCCTCCTGGGTTTGCGTGTGCGTGCCTCCCACCTTAAGAAGGCTGGCAAGGGTCAGATCCTCTTGTCCCTGCTCAGGATCTTGCCCAGGGAGCAAAGCCCCAATCCTCAGTCTGGTTAGAGGAAAAGGGGGAGAGAGGGAGGGAGGGAGGGACGGAAGGAGAGAGAGAGAGAGAGAGAGAGTCCTAAAAGAACAGCGGTTGCCAGTGTGGACTCTAAATGAAATCTCAGCTTCCTCACTTACTAGCTGTGTGACCTCAGGCAAGTTGCTGAACTTCTCTGAGCTTCTGCCACCTCATCTGTTAGATGGGTTGAGAATATTGGTGCCTACTCCACACGGTTGGTGTAATGCTTGAATTCAGAGTTAACCCATGAAAAGCCGTTAGCTCAAGTCCTGCTCCCTGTAGTACTCAATGCAACCAAGTTTATTACCTGTTGAGTACTCTCCATGTGGCCGGTACTTGGCCGGTACTCTCCATGTGGCCGGTGATTTTCTCATGTGGTCCTCATAAGCACCTCGTGAAGTAGATATTATTATTGTCTGCATTTGGCCAAGGACGAAACAGATTTTGAGCAGTCAAGGAATGGGGTGAAACTAGCATCTGAATCCTAGTTTCTCTGATGCCAGGACTTGGGGTCTTGGTCTTTTTTTCGGGACCTGGGTCTCTCAGGCTCTGGGCAGTCCCTGGCTCCACTCCAGTGGTGTCACTGTTCCTTTGATCAGCTATTCATCCAACAGACACGTGGGGAGTTCCTGTGGCATGCGGATGCTGTGTCAGGCCTGGAAGTGGAGGCTGACAAGAGCCACGAGATCCATGCTCTCAGGGGGCCCACAGCCTATTGTCCCCTCTGGCTTGTCCGGAGACAATGGCTTTCAACTGTAGAGTTTCAGAATAATCCCTCCAGCCTGGCTCAGATGCCTCTCTCCAGGAAGCCAGGCCCAATTTCTTCTTTCTCGAAGACAATCACAGTTAATATTTCAATGTCAACTGTGTGCCAGGCACGGGGCTGGGTGCCATTCAAGTATTGTCCATCGATGCAGTCGGATGGGGCAGGCCCCTGGTCTTCTGGCCTTGGAGGCAGGAGGCACATGGTGGATCCACAGAAAATGCTAATAGATTTCCTATCCCTTCTCCGAGGGGCAGGACTCACTGCATGTTTGTAAAAGCCAAAGTGCTTCCTATGGTTGAACTTGACCTGCCCCAAGGGTGACCTCATCTCATTCATTCTGCTCCAGACACACTGGAATCCTTGATATTTCCCAACTCACCAAACCCATTCCCACCTCAGGACATTTGCACATTCTCTCCCTTCTGTCTAGAAGTCTCTTCCTTCAGATACCAGCATGCCTTTCTTCACCTCCCTCAGGCTTCTGCCCAAGTGCCACATTATCATTTGGACTTTCCCAGACCACCGTTTAAATTTGCAACCCCGTCCCCTCCCCACCTCCCAATCCCCTAGCCTTGCTTCTTCTCCTTCATAGTACTCATCATCATCTGACATATTAAGTATTTAAATTATTTGCCAGCAATTTGTCTCCCCACTCACTACTCCCCCACCAAGAATGTGAGCTCTAAGAGGTCAGAAATTTCTTTGTCTATTTTTGTTGACTGAAGTATTCCCAGGCCCTATGAGAGTTTATGACTATGACTATATATGGTATATGAAGTGTAATAGGCCCTCAAAAATGCTTGTTGAATAAATAAATGAGTGTATCTGTATAGTCCCCAAAATGCATTGTAAATAGTAGGTAATTGTTTGTAAGCAGTAGGTAGCTGCTAAATGTGTATGGCTTTTAAAGACAGCTATATTTTGAGCTACACTAAGCTGTATGTATTTAAAGCATACAGCTGAATAAGCTTTGACATATGTATGCATTTATAAAACCAACACTACACAAGAGACAGTCCCATTCTAATTCCTCCTTCCCCAGCAACCCAGGCAACCACTGATCTGCTTTCTCGCACTGAAGATCAGTTTACATTTTCTAGAATTTTATATTAATACAATCGGGCAGTGGGTACTGCTGGCTTTTTCTTTCCCCACAATTATGTTGAGATGTATCCATGTTGTCTCATAGATCAGGGTTTATACATTTTTATCTCTGAGTAGTATTCCATGGTGTGGCTCTATCGTAATTTGTTTACCAAGTTACCTGTTAGTGGACAGGTAGTTGTATCCAGATTTGGGCTCTTAACAGATAAGGCTGCTGCGGACATTTGTGTACAAGTCTTTGTATGGATATATGGGGACATAGGCTTTCTCTTCTTTTCATAAACACCTGGAGGAGAACGGCTGGATTATATGGTGGGTGTATGTTGACTTCATACGACTGCCGAACTGTTTTCCAAGGTGTTTGTACTGTTTTGCATTCCCCCCAGCGATGGGTGGGAGATCCAGGTGCTCCTCATCTGCCTAATACCTGGCATGGTCAGTCTTCCAGGTTGTAGCATTCTAATGCACGTGGTGGTATCTTTGTGCATTAATTTGCCATTTCCTGATGGCTAATAATAGTGAGCATCTTTTCACATGCTTATTTGCCACTCTCATTATCTTCTTTAGTGAAGTAACTGTTCAAATCTCTTGCTCATTTCAAAAAATGCATTGTGCAACCTCTTAATTACAGTTTTGCATGTTCTTTATACAGTCAGGATAGGAATGCTTAATCAGATAAACGACCTGAAAAAACTCCTTCTCTGTCTGTGGCTGGTCTTTCCATTCTCATAGCAGTGTTTTGGGGGTAGCAGAAGTTATTTTGATTTTAACGGAGTACACTGTGTCTATTTTTTCTTTTATGGATGTGCTTTTGGTATCTCATCTGAGAAACGTTTGCCTAACCCCAGGCCACAAAGACTTTCCCCTATGTTTTCTTCTAGAATTGTTATAGCTTTAGACTTTTACATTTAAATCTATGACCTTTTTGATGTAATTTTTAAATGTGGTCTGAGATATAGACCAAAGTCCTTTTCTTTCATTCTTTTTTCTTTGTTTGCCTGATGATATTCAGTTGTCCCGGCACCATCTGAAAAAGAGACTATTCTTTCGCCACTGAATCACCTTGGAAAACCAGTTGCTGTCCATCTGCGTGTGGGCGTTTCTACATTTCCTTTCCTCTCCCACTGACCTGCTCATCCACCGCTGTGCGAACACCGCTCCGTGTTGGTCACTGTAAGTGTGTAGGTCTTGAAATCAGGTAGTATATGTCCTCACACTTTGTTCTTTTCCAAAATGGCCTTGATAACTCTACGACCCTTGCATTTCCTTGTGAATCTTGGAACAGCTTGTCAATTTTTACACGAAAGCCTGCTGAGAACTTGACTGGGTTTGCACAGACTCTGTAGGTCAATTTGAGGAGGACTCACATGTGAACCATACTGAGTCTTTTAAACCACAAACATGGCATATTCCTCCATTGACTTAGGGTTTTCTGTAATTTCTCTCAGCAAGGTTTTGTAGTTTCCTGTGTCCAAATCTCATACATCATTTTTCTGGATTTTATATTTTCTGATGCCAGTGTGTTTTTTTATCTCAATTTCTCATTGTTTATTGCTCATATATAGAAATACAATTAACTTGTATATTAACACATATCTTGCAATCTTTCTAAATTTATCAATTCTAGCATGCATTGGATTTTCTAGATACAATATCATGTCATCTGCAATAGTTTTACTTCCATTCCATTCTGAACACCTCTCATTTCTTTATCTCCCCCTATGACACTGGTCACAGCCTCCAGCACCGTGCTGACCAGAAGTGCTGAGAGCAGGCATCTTCCTCTTCGTCCTGATCTTAGGGAGCGAGTGTACATTTTTAAGCGTACTGTTAGCTGAAATTCTGTTTTTTGGTAAGTGTCCTTTATCAACTTGAGGGAGTTTCCTTCTATTCCTACTTTGCTGAGAGTTTTTACGAGGAATGGACAATGAATTTGTCAAATGCTTTTTCTGCATTTATTGGGATAATCATAGAGGTCTTTTTTAGTTTGTCGATACGGCGAATTACATTGATTTATATTCAATAGTTAAGCCAACTTTGCAGTCCTGGGGTAAACCCATGCAATTATGATGTGTTATGTTTTTCTATATTGTTGAATCCAATCTGATAAAATTTTTGCCAAGGATTTTTACATCTTTGTTCATGAGGGATGCTAGCTGTGGCTTTCTTCTCTGGTAACGACATTTTCTGGTTTGGGCTTCATGGCATGAGCAGACTATTCCCTCCTGCTGAATTTTCTGGGAGAGTTCGTGCAGAATTGCTATTATTCTTCCTCAAATGTTTGGTAGAATTCACTGGCGAAAGCTGAGGCTCTCTTTGTGGGACGGTTTCTAACTGTACCGCAATTTCTTTAGTAGACGTAGGGCTACATCTGTCTCTTCTTATCTATTTTTTGAGTGACCTTTGGTAGCTTATGTCTTTCAAGGAAAGCCTACATTTCATTTAAGTCATTGAATTTATTGGCACAAAGTTATTAATAATGTTCTCCTGTCTTTTAATATCTGTAGAATCTGTAGTGGTGTCACCTCTCGCGTTCTGGATATTGGTAACTTGCGTCTTCTCTCTTTACTGCCCGGAAAGACTAGAGAGTAAGTTCTGCTTACTTTGGTTTTTATTTGTTCTTTTTTCAGTTTCTTTTGGTGAAAGCTGAGGTCTGAAATTTCAGAACTTTTACCTTTCCTAATACAAATATATTATGCTACAAATTTCCACCTAAGTACCACCTTAGTGTAGCATTCCACAAATTCTGGAATATTGTGTTTTCACTTTCATTCAGTTAAAAATATTTTATAAGTTCCCTTCTAATTTCTTCTTTGACCTTTGGGTTATTTAGAAGTGTAGTATTTAGTTACCAAATGTTAAAGATATTTGCCAGATATTACTTTCATTTATTGATTTTTCACTCTGGTGAAATAAAAATGAAATTCCATTTTCATCAGTGATCACATTTGTGTATGACTTAAATTCTCTTAAATTTATTGAAACTTGTTTTATGGCCCAGACTACATCTTATAACCATTCCATGGGCACTTGAACAGAATGTTGTATTTTGCATTGGGTGGAATGCTCTATGTTAATTAAATCAAGCTGGCTGATAATGTTCAAGTCTTCTGCATCCTTATTGATTTTCTATCCACTTGTTCTATCTGTTAGCAAAAGAGGTGTATTCAAATTTTGGGTTATAATTGTGCATTTGTCCATTTCTCCTTGCAGTTCTATTGGTTTTTGTTTTTTGTATTTTGAACCTCTTTTATAAGGTACATAATAAACATTTAGGATTATGCCCTATTGACGAACAGACCTCTTCATAAATTTGAAATGACTGTCTTTATCCGTGGTCAAATTCATGCTGTGAAATCTACCTTGCCTGATGTTATTTACAGACACTCCAGCTTTCTTTTGATTAGTGTGACACAGTATTTTTTTTCTATAATTTTACTTTTAACCAATTTGGCTTCATACTTAAAGTAAGTTTCTAGGCAGCATTCTGTTGGGTCTGCTTTACTGTCCAATCTAACAGCTTTGTCTTTTACTGGAGGTACTCAGAACATTTATATTTAATGTGATCACTGCTATGGGTAGGTTTAAGTCTACCCTTGTACTACTTGTTTTCTAATTGTCCCGTTTGTTCTTTGTTCTCTTTCTCCTCTAGTTCTGCCTTCTTTTTAGGTTAATTGATTTCACTTTATCTTCTTTGTTTCTAATTACCTATACCTCTTCATTTTGTTATTTTCGTGGTTGGTTTAGGGTTTATGGTAATACATATTTAACCTCTCATTTTACCTTCGAGCAATATTATAACACTTCATGAATAGTATGAAAAATGTAAATAGTACTCTTCCATTTTCTCTCTCTCAGCTTTTGTGCTATTGTTTTCATACATTGTACATCTATACATGCTATAAATTCTACGTTATGTTGTTATTGTTTTTGTTTAGTCAATTATCTTTTAAAGATATTTAAATAAGAAAAATTTTGTATTTTATCTTAATAATTACCACTTTCAATGCTCTTCATTCCTTTGTATAAATTCATATTCTATTGGATATCATTTTTCTTCTGCCAAAAGGACTTTTTAAAAACATTTTCCTCTGTATGAATCTGCTGGTAATGAATTATTTTGGCTTTTGTATATCTCTAAAAGTATTTTACCTTCATTTTTGAAATACTTTTTGTCTAGGTGTAGAATTCTAGATAAACAGTTTTGATTTTTGTTTTGTTCTGTTTTAGTTTTATTACTTTAAATCTATTGTTCCAGTGACTTTTCACTTGCATTGTCTCCAACAAGAAATCTGCTGTCAACTTCATCTCAGTTCCTGTGTACGCTATATCTGTTTTCTTTAGTTACTTATAAGATTTCTCTCTACCACTAGTTTTGAGCAGTTTGATTAGGATTTGATAGGGGGGTCATACTTTCTTCATGGTTCTTCTCTTAGGGTCCCCTGAAATTCTTGGTTCAAATTTGGAAAATGACATTATTTATTCTAATATTTTTATTTTGAATACATTTTTTCTTTTCCTCATCCTTTCTCTCATCTCCTTTGGGGAATCTATTCCTCATGTACCAGGCTGCTTGAGGCTGTCCTGCAGGTCACTGATGTTCTCTTCATTTTTATGTCTTGTTTCTCTCTGGTTTCATTTAAAATAATTTTTATTGATGTGTTCTAGTGTGCTGGCCTTTTTTTCTGCGATGTCTACTCTGCTATGAATTCCATTCAGTGTCTTTGTTTTTTCATACATTATAGTTTCAATATCTAGATGCTTGATTTGAGTCCCTTTTCATCTCTTCTGTCACTTTCCTTGACATGTTCAATTTTTACTCTAGGTTTTTAACTTTGTGTAATACAGTTATAATAACTGTTTTAATGTCCTTATTTGCTAATTCTAACTTCTGTATCAGTTCTAGGTTGGTTTTGATTGATTTTTCTATTCATTATGGGTTGTATTTTTTCACTTCTTTGAATTATTAGTAATTTTTGTTTGCGGGCCTTGCTTCATTATGTGCTGGACATATTCATATTTCTTTCCAAAAATCTTCATCTTTGCTCTGAAACACAATTAATTTAATGGAAAACAGTTTGATCTTTTCAAGTCTTGTTTTGGGGCTTTTTCCAGAGAGACCAGAGCAGCGTGCCGCACAGGAATAACTATCCCCCCACTGCACCAAGACCCTTCTGCATCCTCTGCCCCATATTCTGTGCAGAATGAGGCTCTCAGCCCAGCAGGTGGGAATACGCGCTGTTCCAGACTCTATGTGCGTTCCCAGCACTGTTCCCTCTAAAGCTTTCAGGTGGCTCTCCCCAGCTCTGGGTAACTTCCTGCATGCACACACTCATGAAACATAAAGGATCTTCCAAGGCCCTGAAAGCACGCACAGAAAGCCCCCTGCATGTGCAGCTGTCACACATGGCCCCCATCTCATTTTCCCTGGTTGTTCCATACTCCAGAAATCACAGCAACGAAGGCCAAGAGCCCACTCTCTAACTTGACACCTATTCTAGATTGTATGAGCAAATCCAAAAACAGTGACATGAATTGGGGCCACTGTAGAAAAGCCATGTGCTGTCTTCGGTCATGCGACTCATTATATTTCTCTCTTATTATTCCATTAATAGTACAATTAACTTATTATAATATTATACGTTGTGTTATAATTACTAATAATACAATTCTATTAATAACTTTAATATTCTATTAAAACTTAGCAGAAAATCATTTGTTAAGATGAAGAGCCCATGCAGCATAACAAAGATTTGGTTCCTGTCAACCGAAAGTGGAGTCTGGGCCACCCTTGGAATGTCAGCAGACGAGCGATTTCCTCCACCACCAGTGCCCCAGGCGAAAGTACTTTCTGTTCACAGGCAGGCACCCAGGGCTTGAAAATTCTTTGTAAACTACGCCCTGTACCCCACACAAAGTTAGAGCATTTTTTCTTCATTTATCCAATTTTACACTCTTTATGTGCTATACCATATTGACAGCATTCAGTTCTATTTAATATTTTTGTGTGCATAGAGCTTGAATGCATTGCCATATGAAAACGTACTAACTTTAATCCAATTATTGAAGGAGTCAGTGACCAAAAAGCGAGTTATGAGTAACCATCAGAGGGAAGAATTTGGAACATTCAGCACTTTTCCCTCCCCTTCCCTCTGTCCTCGTTTCTCTTTTCTCCTTGCTCTCCTGCTTTCCTACTTGCTGCCCTTCTCTCCCTGCTTCTCCCGCCATGCCCCCCACCTCAGGCAGAAGTCAGAGACACTGGGGCTCGAATCCCAGTTCCACATCTTGTTGGGTGACCCTGGTGAACCTCTCTGAACCTGTTTGTTTTTCTCACATATAAAAGGGGGGACAGTGCTATTTACCTAAGACAGTGGTCATGAGCATCAAATGAGGTAACATGTATAAAGCACCTGGCATGCACTATTGCTTAATAATGGAAGACATTACTTCTTCATTTGAGAAACGTTTACTGAGCTTCCATTCTATGCCAGGCCCTCGGCTAGGTGCTAGAGACACAGGAAGAACAGGGTTCAATAAGGAAGACAAGTGAACAATGAATTATACCAAAGTACAGTAAGAGGAATTACATGGATGAGGGTCTCAAAGGACAGGGCTGCTCCATGCTGGGGAGCCCTCTATTGCCAGAGGCGCATGAGTGGAAGACAAGAATACCACTTGTCAGGATGAGAGCATGCGTATGGTTTTGCTGTCTGGTGTTTGCGGATGAGGGTTGGGTGGGAGAGGTGCCTCTGAACCTCAGAGAGAGTTGATTCCACTCTTGGGTGAGCACGGGGAGGAATGCGAGGCGATGCATGCGATTCAGCCTGGGCAATGGGAACATCACATCCTAAGGTCTTCTGCAGGACTTGAAGTGAGGGTCTGGAGCTGCTGGCATCATCTGGCCTCCTTATACTGCTGAGGAGAACGAGGCCACCATGGAGGGAGCAGAGTCCAGGGATATTCAGAACCCAACAATGATGATATGGTTGAATCTGCTGGGTCCAGCCATACCTGAAGCTCAATTCTCCTTGGACTTTAAAGTGAACTGAGCCAATAAAATCCCCCTCTATTTTTTTATTTAGATCAGTGTGGGTGTTTTTTTTTTCTATTTCTTGTGGCTGAAAGAGCCCTACAACTGGTATAATGAAGATGCTGAGATGCTCAGTAAATGCTTGGTGAGGAGGGAGAAGGCGGAATGAGATGAACTTTAGGAGCCCTTCCGGCCAGAGCGGCTCTGACTTGGGCATTGAAGGGCCTGAATCGGTGGTTGTTTGAGGGACAGAAGACCAGACCGGCAACGCCATGCCCCAGCATTCCTCCGACTCCAGTTTCCACTCTGGGGGCACTTCCTGGTGCATTTAAATGCGCCCCTGTGTGTGAGTGCCTTCAGGGGGTTTCGAAATAGCCTGAAATATAAACAGACTGGAAACCCACTCCTTCTCTTCCTCTCACTGCCTTTCCTTCCTCCCTGGGGTGGAGGTGGGGGCTGCAGAGCCTCTATTTGGAGGATTTAGAAAACATTTCAAATGAGGTCTCCCTCTTGCTGGGTTTGGCAAACTCCTGCTGCCTGGGGAGCTTTTCCCTCCAGTGGCAGGCCCAGGTGTGTGGGCAGGGAAAAGCGGCCTGTTGTGTTCAGGCTTCAGACCCTTCAGGTCCCAGGACATGGCCCCCACCAGCCTCTAGTTTCCAAGGCAGGGAGCCTGCAGGGGAATGAAGAACCAGCTGGGAAGGGGCTGGTCCCTGTCAGTTTCCTGCTAACGGGGAGTAGACCCCTTCACAATATTCTTCGACACCACAGTCATTCACTAAACAACACCCTCGTCCAAACACTGAGAGCTGCCCAGGGTGGACACAAACAGGAAAGAGAAGACAATTCCTTCTGAGGTTCAGGAGACAAGTGAGCGTCCACGTAACAGGGGTAACTGGTCTCCAAGAATGGCTCCCATCCTACCTCTCGTATTCACACCCTCATGTGGTCCCCTGCCCTGTGACTCACTTCTGACAGAGAGAACACAGTGGAAGAGACTCAGAGCTCCCGCCCGCCTCTCTCCGAGCGCTTGCTCTGGGCGCTCCCTCTGGGGACTCCGCTGTCGTGCTGGGAGAAGCCCAGGCCACGGGGAGAGGTCCAACATAGTGTTACGGGGTGAATTGTGCTCCACCCCAAAGTCCTCAGTCGAAGCCCTAACCTCTTTACTTGGAGGTAGGGTTATTGCAGATGTAACTGGTTAAGATGAGGTCCTATGGAAGCAAGGTGAGCCCTAATTCAATATGACAGATGTCCTTATAAAAAGGGGAAATTTGGACACAGAGACACACACACTGGGAGAACGCCATGTGAAGATAAAGGCAGAGACCTGGGTGGTGCTCTAGAAGCCGAGGCACACCGAAGATGGCCGGCAAACCCCGGAGGCTAGGGGAAAGGCATAGAACCAACTCTCCCTCACAGCTCTGGAAAGGAATCAACCCTGCCAACACCTTGATCTTGGCCTTCTAGCCTCCAGAACTGTGAGACGATAAATTACTGCCTCTAAGTC
Source organism: Tonatia bakeri (assembly GCA_004024845.1). Lineage (NCBI taxonomy): Eukaryota > Metazoa > Chordata > Mammalia > Chiroptera > Phyllostomidae > Tonatia > Tonatia bakeri. Next base: position 139,511 of record PVIA01002925.1, on the reverse strand, counting down.
ACCCACTTTGTGGTACTTTGTTACAGGAACTCTAGGGAAATAATACAGGGCTCTCCTTGGGCTCCATAACAACCCATGAGACGTGGGCCAGAGAGGGTAGCTGGTTTTCCCAGGGCCACACAGCACTGCGGGTCTTCTGCCTTGCGGCCACAACAGGAATATTCACTTGCCTTCCCCTACGCCCTCGCCCCTGATGAGACTGTGCGCATCTGGGGCAGACACCGCGTCTTGCTCATCAGCGCGTCTCGTGCAGCAGCTAGCACGGGGCCATGCATACAGCAGGTGCTCAGTACCTGTCTGTGGAATTAATTACGGGGTTTTCCGGCTCTTCTTGGCACCCCACCTTCCTGAATAAGCCCTACATCTGCAGAACCCAGCTGACGGTGAACTGTTCTTGACAAAGACTAACCCTGCTGAAGCCGCAGGCAGCCAGGAGCGCACCAGTGGTCCTTCCATCCCACTGTGCGCAAGATGATGAGCTGACGCGGCAGAGCCGGGACGTGGACCCCAGTCTGGCTGGCTGCTGCTCTCTGCTGCCCTGCTACACCCTCGGCATGGAAATTAGGCCCCATTACACAGTTAGAGAGGGTACCAGAGGGCTTTCTTGGTCTGCCAGTATCTGAGACCTCCACCCCTCAGCCTTGGGCAAGTGGGCGAACTATTCTGCACTCAGCTTTGCCATCTGTTTAATGGGGCCTAGGATGTGACTGCCCCTGTGACTCACTTTTCGTCAGGAATTTTTTGTGTTCAGACCATCCTACGTGGTTATTTCAGGTCTATGAGCTTGTGAGGCCCGCCATGCAGGCCTGCCCTGAGCTCATTGGGTTTAGTATGTGGCCCCTTTCTCATCCACATTAGTAAGGGAGAGAGTCTAGCAGGAAAGAAGTTGTAGTCTTATGTAACGGAGTCACCGGAGTGACCTAGGATTACCTTTGCTGTATTCTGTGTGGGTCAGAAACGTGTCACATTCGAAGAGAGGAGATTATACAGGCAGGAGAGCAGGAGGTGAGGCTCCCTGGGGCCATCTAGGCATCCACCCACCCAGAAGTGGGCAATCGGGGTTGTGGAACTGGTGAGTGTACAGCTGCCTGGGACCATGGTGTCAGAGGAAGCTGAAGCAATACCGAAATGTCCAGAGACACAGAAAATAGCTACCATTTATTGAGCATTTACTATGTGCTTTATAAACACTTGCTCATTTCATCTTTATATTGGACTTTGGAAAAGGGGTTCTGAGTATTGATTTAGGGGAGTGACCCAGTGAGACACAAAGATTAAGTGACGCCCAAGGTGACAAAGCAGAGCAGTGGCAGAGCTGGGATTCAAGCTCAGTCTGCCTCACATCAAAGCCCCTGCTCTAAGCCCTTACAGCACCTTGACTGTGTCCACCAGTAGAAAAAAGATTTGAATCAACGACTGCTGAATCTGGACATTTGTCTAAAAATAAAAATAAAGGTCAGTCTTTGTCACATGAGGAAAAGATGAAAGAGTTAGGTGTCTTTGATTAGAGAAGAAAAAGGAAAAAGAGTCACTGTCATGGACCTCAGATCTCAGGGGGCTCATCTCGGGGGGAGGGAAGAGCAGCCCAGGAGCTGAGGGGGGTCCATGCTAGCCCCCCGCCCCGGCCAGTGTCTTTCCTCTTCATGTGGAAGGAAAGACCCGTGAGCTTGTCTCTGCAGCTGAGCAAACATTTCTGCTTCCCCCTTCCAGGCTGGAGTCAGCCTCCTCTCCAGCCAGCTCTTCAGGCCTTCAGAGCCATGACCTTGAGCTGTGGGCTGGAGGTCAGCCCAGCCACCCTCACCAGATGGAATCGGAGTGGAGACTGCTGGGCCCGGGTCGGAGGGCACTGATGATGTCCCGTCTCCCTCTTCTGGGCCTCGTCGCCGGGATGACTGCAAGGGGCCCGAGGGCCTCCCCTCCCACCCATTCTCCGTGGGGCCGCTGTGCCGTCTTCCTACAACTTAAAGCTGACCAGGTCACTCCCTCGCTCAGACTCTTCCATGGCTCCTCACTGCCCCTGGGACACGTTTAACTGGGCCACAAGGCCCTACGTGATGAGGCTCTGCCCTCCTCCCAGGTCTTACCTCCAGTTGCTTTCCCGCCAGCTCCCATCCCACCTTTCAGGGCTCCTGGACAATGTGCTGCTCCCACCCACCACGCGATTCCAGGACCCCGTGCTCACTCTGCCTGATCTGCCCTTCCACCTGGAGCACGCCAGTATATCCTCCAAGAACCAACTCGAGCATCGCCTCCTCCGAGAAGCCTTCCCTCGGTTGGAGTTACTCTCCCTCCGCCGTGCCACACTGAACCCAGGCCTGACAGCAGCTGACATTTACTGAGAACACTCCCTGCAGGTCCCTGCGCACAAGGACCTGCATGCGTGAGCTCACTAAGTCCTCCTCAATTTTACCAGCTTTTGATCGTCCCCATTCTCTAAACCAAGAAACAGAGAGGTGAAGCATTTTACTCTAGGACACAAAGCCAGTAAGTAGCAAAACCAGAGCGGGAACTCTCTCCTACTCCAGAATCAGTGCTCTTCGTTGTTTACCTGAGTGTGTAATTAAGCAAAGTAATTAATGCAAATGTTAATGAATATATTAATAGCAAAGAGTAAAGAAAGAAAAGAAATGATCTTTACCCTCACCCTGTCCTGGCTACACCATCCAGAAAACTTTTCTGACATTTTGAGACCACCAGTATTTGGTGGTTAAGAGCAGAGCTCTGGGAGTCAGACAACCCAGGGTTCGAACCCAGGATCCACCACTCACCAGCGGTGCACATTCATACCTGTGTGCCTCAGTCTCCTCCCCCAGAGAATGGGGGTGACAATAACGACCTCTAGCTTGTCAGAGTGTTGAAAGGACTCCGTGAGTTGACGCACACTGAGAGCCACACCCGGGGCATGGTGAACACTCAGGAGTCCTGATGACCACCATTGTTTCTAGTCAGGTTTTCTGGTCGTTTCCTCCATATCCATGTGTAACACGCTCACTTCGGTTCTTTGTCGGCTCTGGGCAATACCTCTGGCCTCCTCATTAAAGACAAAGTTTCCTCTTACATGTCCGTCTCCTCACCCTTCTCCAGGATGGTTGACAATTATATGATGTTTTTGCTCCTATTCAGGTCTGTACTTTCCACTCCACGTCACAGTCCTTGGCAGGGACATGTTTACACATCAGACTATACATTCGATTGACTCTTTGAGGGTGGGACCCTCGGTACGGACCCAGCTGGGGCATCTTAGCCTCCTCCACACCAGGCCCCGAACTTGGCGCAGGCTGAAAGGCAGCTCTGCTTCCCAAATGATAAATGTTTCAGATGAGGGTTCAGGAGCCCAGCAAGGGAAAGTGCTTGGGGCACAGACAAGATCCTCAGACTTCAGACATTCCCCACTCACTGCAGGAACAAATTAGGCTGTGGCCTCCTGATTGTCCCAAAATTTCAGTTATGTCAGGGCAGGAGGCTCAGCACAGGTGGACACAGTCCTGACCCACCACTGGGTCCCCCAGGCACGTGTGGCCTCAGAGAGGGAAGAAGGGCATTTTGAGGAAAATAGGGCTGGATTGCTCTCCATCAGCTGAGAGCTGGCATCCAAATCTCCCTCCCCAAGATCAAGTGGAGAGGAGCTGTCTCTCCTGGCGGGACCAATGACAGCCTCTTTCTCTCCTCTAAGCTCGGGGAGGGGTCCCTGATATGAGGGGGGGAGCAGAGCCCCAGACTCAACAAAGCCCCCAGCTGCCCAGACACCTGCACTAAAGGGCCATCATGCAGGAGAGATAAGAACCCCTGAAGTTGCATCATGCCCACTTTACAGACGGGGAAACTGAGGCACCAAGTGACTGAATGACTTGTTCAAGGTTATACGGCTCACAAGTGGTAGAGACAAGTGGTAGGGGCTGAGACACAGGGAGCTCAGCCCCAGAGCAGAGCAGCTGCCACCTGCTCCTGCACACTGGCCACATGGCCAGAGGCCCTGACATGGCCCAAGAAGAGGAACACCGGTGACTTCTCACACAGCTCAGGGTGGATTTCGAAAGCTAGAAAGTTCCATGGATGAGAACTGCTGGAAAAAGGCTCTAAGGCCAGTGTAGGGCAGGGAATCACGCCCGAGCGAGCATGTGGAACAGATAGTTTCAATAATTTCTTAAGCAACAAAAAGTCCCCTTTCCCCCGTATGGAATATTCCACTGAAACTCAACATGTAAAGTGGGTAGTAACAGTAGCTAGTACGTAGTGAAGTCTGACCATAGGCCAGCGCACCGTACATCCCTTCAGTCCTCACAGCAACTCTCTGAAGTATCCTCATCCCACTTACAGATGGGGAAACTGAGGCATAGTGATCAAATGACTTGTTCAAGGTCATACAGCTCACGAGTGGCAGAGCTAGGACTCAAACCCAGGCAGCGTTGTCCAGAACCCACGCCTGTTAAGTGTCACACTAAATAAAGCCACTCGGAATAAAATAGGCATGGCAGTGGGGAGGGGGGAGGAACTCTTGCACCCACTGCCCCCTCAACCACTGCCAAATCCCAACCACTTCGGGTACCTCTGCAGAACTGCACAGCTCTGAGGGGTGTGGCAGGAACCTCAAAGTCCAGGTCATTCCTTGTTCTTCTCAGATGAATCCTGTGACCTGGGTGGTCTTATCCGGGCCACTCTTAGGGCCAGAGCTTGAATACCAAGATGACTGTGGGTACCAGACAGCAGGGGATAAGCCCAGACTCAGAGGACAGGCAAGCTTGGGGTGCAATCCCACCGGCTAACGCGGGCTCTGGCTAATCGGCCGATGTGAACAGAGGGGAACACTGGCACGGGGACGCCCTGAACCAAGACGAGGCTGGAGAAGTGAGCTCAGGAGTGGCAGGCCCCAGGGGGCTCAGGAAAGCTGGGAATGAGGAAGCAGGGACTCTGCCTATTATGTGTGTCACCGTGTTACTGTGTCCCAGGCCCCCAGACAAGTGACTGGCCCAGGTGCTCCCACAATAACCACTGAATGAATCAATAAATGAGCATTTGGTAGGGGGAAACAAACCCTATCAGCACAATACTACAACTGTGATATCATGAAAAAACCCCCGACTGATGCTGAGTGGCGTTGAATCGCTACGAGAGACTCAAAGGCTCAGCAGAGCACAGTCGCGGTGGGTTTGGGAGGAGATGGCGGTGGCTCTGCCTGCTCTGGAGGAGGGAAGGGAGTACCAAGAACTAGCCCCCACTGTCACCATCACCATCAAGACCACACAAAGGGCAGGGGTCTTTTGCCCCAAGAAACCCAGACGTTGGACTCTGGCAGCCAACCAAACAAACGTCTGCCATAGACGACGAATAACGTCGGTAACGACGACCATACAGACACTGGCACTAATTACTGAGCATGAACATACCCACGACTGTGCTAAGCACCTCCCATGCATCATCCTACCGAATCTTCATGACACACTCATGGCTATTACTGCCACTTTACAGGTGAGGAAACTGAGGCTCAGAGAGGCTTAGCTAAGGTCACACAGCCCGTGGGTGGTGGTAAGAGAACCAGGCCTGTTCAGACTCCGGAGGGCACGTTCCCAGTCACTGACATATGGCTTTCGCCCTCACCACAGGGCACTGTAACCTTTAGCAAGTGATTCGGGCCCTCTCACCCACTGTTTCCCATCTGTAAAATCTGGGTGGTAACTCTGTCTTAATGGGAAGGTTGTGAAGGGTCGAGGGAACAGCCTGGCACATAGGGGGCTGGTGGTTAATGGAGCCAAGCCAAGCAGCACAGCGTCCCGTGCTCGGTCCCTGAGCTGACGCCCAGGGCACTTGGCATGCACTAGAGCCTTCACAGGCAGTGCCCGGGATGTTTGCCCTTGGCTGTATGGGCTTAGGAGAATCACCTTCTAGCATGAGCCTCAGTTTCTCCACCTGTCAAAGGAGAGGGTGGTGGAGGCAATCTCCAAAAGCACCAACATGTTGCCATCTGAGTTTAAACTGTGAAAGACCAGAAGTGCTCACCTCCGGAAGGCATTCTGCACTGGCTTCCCGATGTCCTCAGAACCGGCCAAACGAATGCTGTAAATTTCCCCTCCTCTGAGGACCTCTCTCCTTCCACACCCTCCTTCTCGAAGGCTCACACTTTCTCTGCTTTCAGAGGGATGTTTTTCAAGCATCCTGTGTGGGAGCCCCAGCGACAGCAGTATTCAGAAGCCCAGCCCCAACGGTAATCCCGGGCGGAAAGCGAGCGGGAAGAAACGTGCAGGATGGAGGCGCCAAGGAGGAGGCCTCACCCCAGGTTTTCCAGCAGCGAGCTTGAGGTGGAGGCCAAGGACGGGGCTTTGGAGTTGTCCAGCAGGTCCTCCAAGGGGGCCTCACTGGGACTATTCACAGCCCAAGGTCCTCACCGGAGCCTGGCCAGTGGGGGCGGGCACCAGAAGCAATCTTGCTTGCTCGGGGCACACACACAGGCTAAGCTGTTAACGGGGCTCTTTCTCTAACCCCCTCACTTAGCCTCAGACCGAACGCCATCTGTCCTAGAGCCTGGGATGGGTGTCCAAGACCCAGGATGTGGTCTGTGAGCCGTGTGCAGTGAAATGAGCCCCGGATTCAAAGTGCGGGATATAATCGTGGGATTTGGCAAGACGAACAAGGCTGCTGTGGAAGGCTGTTCAGCTTGAGCACTGGACTAGGGCACCGGGGTGATGAGGTGAGTCTTGTGTGTGCTCAGCCACGATCACCCAGAGGGACACGTTTTGCCAATACACACAAAGGTGCTCTACAGGCTAACTGAGGTCCTAACCCTGAACCTGAGTTTCTGCCTCTGTAATGACCCGCCCACTTTCTCCTACAGGGGTATGATGAGGACATAGTCATATAACCTATGTGACAGCACTGAATAATTATTTGTAATGAAGTATTTTTTTTAATTTTAAAAATCTTATTCCACAAAGGTTTAAAGGTAGATTACAAAATTACATATGGTTAAAAATATATCAGTGCACATAGCTGTATACCTTGAATGAATGACGGAAGGCAAACATGAGATATCTGAACCCACACTTCCCTTCCTGTGCCTAGGGCAGACATCACTAATCAATGCGATCTATGATGCAGATTGTCCACATTCTGAAAGTCAGGTTCCACCTTGGTACAAAGGAAACGAGAAAATCGGCACAGGGTTGTACCTACTACACAGTAGCTGCTCAGTAAATGGCAGTTATTACATTTGGAGCCGGTGGAGGGGGAGCCCGGGAAATAAGCTGAATTAGAAAGTCCTGCAGCTGTTGGGTGCCACAGCTTTGGCCCTGAGCTTCATGGGGGCAAAACAAAGAAGCAAACACTCAGGTGTGCGTGTGTCTGTTCACATGCGCGTGCACACTAGTGTCCGTGATACAGTGTTATGCCATCTTTCTCAGGCTTCATGCAGATCGCCTGCACTAAGTGCGGTCTGAGTGAGTTTTTCTCATGGTCTCTCACAGCAGAGCCATATGAAGACTCAGATGACGTCCTCAGTGGCAGCCGAGAATGAGCACGTTGGCGCATTGTGATTGGTGACTGTATACAGAGAAAGCTCAGGGTATAATATCTGGGCAGAGCCTGATGAGAGCCGCGTAAGCCCTGTCCTCACCCACACCCAGCTTGTGGGAAGGGTGCTAGGCATAACAGGAATCTCCTCCTCACTTTCTGGTATTGGGGAGAAGACCTTCAGACAGCCCCCAAGCCCTTTTCTCAGTGAGGAGACCAAGACTCTGAGAGGCAGGAAGGAGGCCCAGGTCCCTGCTCCGAGCCCAGCAGTATTTCTGCTCTCCCCAGCCACTGACTCCCCAGAAATTACTAGCGACTCAGCAGGACTTCCTGGTCCAGCCTGACCCATCAGCCAGCTGGAGGGTCACCTCCAAGTCCTATGGCCCAGCACCCAAGCAACACCCACCGAGAATTCTATCATTGGCAGGCTGGGCTGCCCCAAGAGACCCCTTTGCAAATGCAAGTACCTGTAGGAACATGGATAAGAATGTGGTCCCAGGGCTCGGGGCTGGGGGGCATTTGAGCAAACCTTCAAGATGCAGCTTGTCAGGAAGGACAAAGCATGAGCTTCAGGATCAGGCAAACTTCAGTTCAAGTCCCGACCCTGCTGCTCACCAGCTGTGTCCTTGGGACAGCTACTCCACCTCCTCTGAGCCTTCCTTTTCTATCTGTAAAGTCAGGTCAACAACTAACCCCCTCACAGCGTTGTGAGGACGGAGTGAGCCTGGTGCCCCCCAAAGCTGGCGGTCTATTACTCACACTCCTGTCATTATCAAAGATAACTGACCGACTCATAGGTGGTGGGCAGAGCACTGGCCTGAAGTCAGAGAGATCTGAGTTTGAATCCTGGCTTTGATATGACTGACTGAGTTACTTTCTGGGCCTCAGTTTCCCCATGTGTTAGGTGGGAGGTAGGACTGTTCCAAAGGCCAGCAGGGGTGCATCCCATTTGGCCCTGCTGAACCTGGAAAGCCCAGGGGGGCTGGTACCTCATCTGGAGGGAGCAGGGCCCAAGAGGGCCTGAGGCCGCAGAGCTCACCAGCAGCTCCCTCCCAGGCCTGGGCCAGGGGAATGTGGGGGAGGCAGGTCCAGGAGGCAGCCCTGGAGCTGGGAGGAGCAGCCCTGGCAGACGGGCAGTGGGGGTGACCCAGGAGAGAGAGAGAGCTTGGCTCCAAGCTCATCACTCAGCGAGCTGTCTTCCTCGGGCCCGGAACCCCGGCGGCCTGTCCTCCCCACTTCCTGCGTGCTGGGTCAATATTGTGATTTCACCGTGCTGCCTGCCTGGGACGGCCTGGCCCTGCGCCACCCAAGGTCACAGGGCTGGGGGGAGACAGGGGTATGGAGAGGTCACTCGCTGCCTGGAAGATGACTCAGGACTTGAAGGCTGCAGGCGGCGCGGCCGAGAGCCAGGAGCCCCAAAGCAACCTCACCTCCGCCATCCCCAACCAGCCCTCAGAGACAGGGCCACCAGCCCAGGAACTCCACCGTGTCGGAACTGGGCTGGTGCCTTATCAAGGCCTGTGTGCTCCTCCCACCCAGTGGAGGAACCCAGGGAGGCCAGGAGAAGGCTGGGGCTTGCCCAGGGCCACAAGTGACTTTGTGGCTGAAGGAGGACCGGAGTCCCATCTACCGACTTCAAACCCAGACCAAACCCCATCTCCTGCCGCCCCTGGCCTGCCCAGGTTGGTCTACTCACCATCTTTCATCAGCATTCATGACTTATTTCCTCCATGCCACCCGCGAGCATAGGAGGAAGGATGAGACCAACTCGGGCCGAGGGACTTCGGTGTGAGACTTCTCCAGGAGCGAGAGGCCATCAAGAGGATGCTGTTGGAGACACCTGCACACAGGTAATTATGAAGACAATGGTTAGAGGAACCAGCTCTGAGAACAGGGGACTTGTGGTTTTACCTCCATCTAGCAAGCTCCTCACATCAAGACTCAGCACAGACTGGACCTGCTCCTGGAGCCCCTCACTGTCCCCCTGGCACTGAGGTGTCGCCAGCTGAGTGAAGTAAGGAACAGAAGAATGAATGGGTTCATGTCCCATCTCCCCACACCCATGCACTCTGTGGAGGCATGAAGTCTACTCCTCCCAGCACTACCTCTCCTGGAACCTCTTCTTATTCTTTACCTGGCTTTCTCCCACTCTTCCTTTAGGTCTCCACTCAGCTGTCACTTCCTCCTTGAAGCGCTCCCAACCACCCTGCCAAAACAACATTAGCTGGCCCTTCTCTGAGTGCCTGGTACTTCCCCGATCAATGCTCTTATCCCAGGGAAATGTAGTGGCTTATTTAATGCTCTTTCCCTCTAGACTGACCTTGGATTTGAGCCGCACCAGCCCCCAACCCCGTGAGTGAGACAAGAAGCATTTGTCTCATCACTGTGCCTCTAGCTCAGGGTCTAGTGCAGAGCTGGCACATGATGGATGGATGGATGGATGGATGGATGGATGGGTGGATGGATGGATGGATGGACGGATGAACCCCTCAAGGAATCTGGCCCATACTAGGGATTCAGTGAATGTTAACAGGTGTCAATGGTGGCGATAGCAGTGGTGGCTAAGGTGGACATCCCTTGGCTGTTCTACCCAGCATCCCCTGCATCCCATCCTTTGCCCAACATTAGCCCCCCCCATCTCCTTTGGAAAATTGCCCTTCTTCCCCACAGGACTCTGTCACTCACTAACCCTCAACACCCCCACACATCCCCAACTTGATCAATGACTGTACTTACTTCCCTGGCAGCAGTGATTGGTCCAAGAGTGGGCAAGAGAATGACAAGGCCAAAGTTCCTCCTTGGGACTGACCTGGACTGGGGCTGCCCAACTGGTCTGGTGGTGGCCAAGTTCCTTACCCCAAAGAAGAGAGAGAAGAGGCTGACCCCAGAAGGAAGCAGAGACAAGCAGAGGCGCATGAGGGAGAGAATCCCAGTGGCCCTGAGCCCTGGCTCTAGTCCCAGGGCCTTTCCTAAGCCTTTTCCTAGATCATCAAGTTTTTTGTTTTTTGTTTTGCTCAAGCTGATGTGATGTGAGCTTCTCTCAGCTTATAGCAGAAAGAGTTCTAAACAACATGAAGCCAAGGAGGAAACAGTGAGCCCAAGTGGAGACACAGATGTTAAACCGTGGTGGACCAGCAGACTCTGGGAGAGGAAGGTGCCTCCTGTGGAGGGCACAGCCCAGCCCCTCCAGCCCACTGTGGCTAGGGCCCAAGGACAAGGCTCTGCAGCAGGAGGGAGGCCCTAGCGTGGGCTTGGCGCACTTTGCGGACAATGAGAAACGCAACTTAAATGGGCTCATTAAGCAGGAAGGGGAGCCATTAGCTTACATACTGAAGACGTGCATGGGGCTCTAGCCTCAGACACAGCTGTGTCCAGACTCATTGCTGTTGTCAGGAAGCAACCGCCTGACTGGCCTTGTTTCAGTCTCATGCCCATTCCCAAAGCGACCCTGAGATGAGGGGACCAGTGTCGCAGCAGGGCCGTAGCACGCCCCACCCAAACTGATGACCTAAAAGTGGGGCTGGGGAGGTTCCAAAGAGGGCTGCTATCTGAAGGGGGTGTATGTGCTGGGCAGGCAGAAGTAAAGATGTCTGTAGTCCTTGGGAAGATGTCTTTGGCTGGAAGCTGCTCCCTACAGGGATGAAGGCCTAAGGGCAAGGAGAGGTGAGGAAGGGAGGGGAGAGGAGCTCTTTGGGGGAAAGCTATCCTTCCCCTTGGCTGGGCTGGTCCTTGGAGGAAGGGAGGACATGCCCCCGTCCCCCACGGCTGGAGGATGGATGGGAGGACCACTCAGTTCCTCCCAGCCCTGGAAGACTTTGGTTTGCAGCCGTGACGCCAGTCGTCTGCAGCCAGACACATTCCTGGACTTGGCTGAAAGGGTGGGGATGAGAGTCAAGCCTCTAGAAGCACCTCCGGTTCCCACATCCATGGGCTCCAAGTGCATGAGTGGGCCAATCCTGTGGGCACTCAGCCCTGTCTTCCCAGGCCACCTGAGTTTGGCAGTTTGTGGGAGAGAAAGTGTATGGCTTCTGGGATGTCGGCAGAAAGCAACATCCTGGGGCTACAGCTCTGGTGGTCTCCAGGCCCCCTCAAGAAGAGGCTACAGATGGGGGAGGAGTGGCTCAGAAACTCCTTCCCTGTGCTTGGAAATAAACAGGGAAATGCTCTCCTGACACTTCAAGGCTGCCAGGTCCCCAGTGCTTTACAGTGACAGCCCTGCCTCACCCCCACACCACAAAGGACCACCAGCCTGGCTTCCCCCAGCTGGGTACCTCCTCGTAACTTCCTGCTTCAAATCCTTGTCACATCTTTAAAGCCAAGGAAGATACATCATCAAGGGAGCCGCATGCCTCATCACGAGTGGCACAATGCGTCTCTGAGACTCACTTTCCTCAACAGCATGACGGAGGAGAACCTTCCCTGCCAACCCGCGGGACGCTGGGACCATCAGGTGGACTGGGGCTGTGACCAGGCTCTGGAAGTGATGAAGCCTCTGACCAGGATGCAGTCTACTGGTCTCCCGCACAGACATCTGGCAGGGAGGGGAGCGCTGGAATCCCCAGCGTGCGCTCTCTTAGAGAGTGGGCTTGGGGACAGGGGTGAGTCCTGTCTGCTCTGGAGGCAAGAGGATGGGCAAGAGGATGCCTTGAAGTCCTTTCAAGCCTTGAGCTGACTAGTCCAGCCTGGAGACGATGTGGTCTGACTTTAAATCCCCACTGGACTGGAGGAGCCAAAGGTCAGGGGTAACAATTCCTCTTCCTTCCCATCCGGTACTGGTCCTGTTGACGCTACTCCACTATCCCTCTCGGATCCGCCCACTTCTCCCCACATCTGCAGCTCCTGGCCTGGTCCCAGGCACCCACTATCTCCCGAAACTACCCACCCCCTCACCAGTCTGCCTGTATTCATCCCTGCTGCCCTGGCATTCCTTCCCCATAGAGCGGCCAAAGGGATTCAACAAACCACGTGTATACAATTAAATCAATTGATCATTTGATCACTTCCAGTGGCTTCCCATTACTTCCCATTGCTCTTAGGAAAATATCCGAACTACTGACCAAGGAGAAAAGGTAAACTGATGTTTTTTTTACTAGGGTAAAGTACACATAACACAAAATTTACCATCTTAACCATTTTTAAGTGCACAGCTCAATTGTATAAAGTACATCCAGATTGCTGTGCACCTTCTCTCCCTCTCCCTCTCCCTCTCTCTCACACACACACCTTTTGATACCAGAGAACAGTTGAATTTAGGCACGTGGATGGCACAATGTGCCTTCCTTTTCTTGAGAAAGACCTCAGCTGCCCACACACGGTGTCCCGCAGACCCGCTCCAACTCCACCCCGTCGACTAAGGCGTTGGTCTGCGTGGTGGATGGAGCCCCCAGCCAGCGTTAACCTGATGTGGCGGGAAGGCGTTTCTCCAGTGAGGCCGTGGAGCGTAGAGTCAGGCCAGCCTTGGGAGTCAGACCCAGACTGGCAGTTCCTGAGTCAGGGCTTCCCGGGGTGCAGGGCGGGGCTGCTGTGGAAGGCTCTCTGTGATAATGATGCGTGAGAGACCCAGCGCCATTCTGGCCATAGCCGAGGGCTTGCTTAGTCACCATTCCCGTCCAGCAGCTGGAGAGCCTGCTGGACACTGTTCTCACGCCCGAATCTTGCCCAGGCTCCCCTGGGAATTTCCAGCCGGTGCCACTTCCAGAGGACTGGTCGAGACCCCGAGTCCAGTGCATCCCCAGGACAGGGGTGTGGAAATGGGATGAAGGCTACGATGCTGATAACTGACACACTCCTGGGACGCCGTAGCTGTCCTACTCTGTGAGTGACAACCAATGGGACCCCCGCTGACACCCCGGAAGCAGGTGCTATTTTATCCCCATTTGACCTGCGAGGAAACGGAGGCAAAGAAAAGAGAATTACACTGTCCAAGGTGGCATGGCCAAGAAGTGGCTGGGCCAGGATACACAAAGCCATGGGGCACCAGGCGTACCCCCAGCTCAGCTTGAGGGCCGGACAGGCTTTGTTCCCAGAGCCCGAAGGGGAAGCTGACACACTGCCCTTGCATCACCTTCCCAGGGAGGCCCTCACTGGCCTCCTCACCGAAAACAGCAACCCCTTCCCTCGGGGCTCCCCTGCCAGCCCCCGCCCTGCTTCATTTTCCTCAGAGTGCACATTGTCTTTGAAGTGAGGCAGAATACAGTGTGTGAACTTTGTCCTTGGTCCCTGGGAAGAGTGGGGAGCATGAGGGGAAGGCAGCCCCCCACCACACCCGGAACAATGATTTTGACAGCTGTCCACAGGGGCAGATGAACTCACCTGAGCATCAAATCTAGGACCGGTCCTCGGGCGAGGCCACAGGGACAGGAAGGCAAAGACCACAGGAGCCAACTCCTGTAGTGCCCACAGTCCCCAGGGACACAGACAGGTGTGGTCTCTCATGGTCTCTCGCACAATGGTCTCTCATAGACGAAGCGGTTCATCCGCCAGTGATGGCGGTCCAGGAATGCCTCCACGCCTCTGCCCATGCTGTCCCTGCCCCCTGGAGTGCCATCTACCCACCCAGCGAATATTTACTGAGTTCCTCTTATATGCCAGGCAGGGGTAACCCAAGGTGGACTTGGTTCCTGCCTTCACAGAGCCCTGGTGTGCCACAAAACTCCTGTTCAGCGCCCCCAACCCTACTCTGATACCCTCTCTTCAGTATGAAGCCTTCCCTGACACCACCGCCTGCCCCCACCCTCACCTCCACCGCCCGCTCCCCAGTAGTAAGCTGCTTCTTTCCTGGTGCTCTCCTACATCTATGACTTTAGTTGTAGAGGAGAGACAGGCAACAACGGGCAACTGGACACTCACTGGGTACCTGACCCTGGGGCTGGGCACCTCTCAGGCAATATCCCGCCTTAGGCCCTCAGCGCCTCTGCAAGGGAGGAAATAGTCCTCCCTTTCACAGATGAGAAAATGGGCTCAGAGAGGTTGTCTCTTGCCTGAGGTCACACAGCCAGCTGGTGAGAAAGCAGGAAACCTTAGCAGTCCCCCTCTAGGGTCAGCATTGTCTGTGCTGTGAACACCTTAAATGCAGGGACAGTGAGCCATTTGGCATTGCACTCTGTCCCCAAGCCGTGGCACAGACATGGTGCCCAGAGGGTGCTCCTGGCTTGAAGGGAGGGGGCAGAAGCTACCCAGGAGCCCGCCTGGGGCTGCGTTGCCCTCCTTGGGGCCTAGGTGGCGATGTGCACACTCCGTCTTCCCAGCCCCTGCAGGCCTCCACCTTCAGCTCCCCGGTCCATGGCCTGGAAGATGCTTCTCCCGTCCCCCAGCATCCTCTGCCTGGCAGTCTCTTGGAACGGTCCAGCTGACTGGGGTGCCCCCTCGCTGAGGCTTATCACAATCATGGGGCCTTGGGATGGGCCACCTCTCCTTCCCCAAAATGTTGTGGAGGGGAGGGAGGGACTCACTTGTGTCCAAAGTCAGGCCCAGGAAGCTCGCTGCCTCAGGTGTGTGGGGGAGTGGGTAGATTTTGCCAGGGACCCATCCTTTCCTGCTGTCCCCTTCCCTGTTGTTCCAGGGCACCCTTCCCTCAGCCCACATAGCCAGGACTTGTCATTTGCAAAGCCCCAGAGACCAAGACAGAACACTTCAGCCACTCTGTATCGCCCAGACAGGGGTGGAGACCAAGAGAGGGGCAGGGACAGGACCCTGTCCAAAGCACCTCACAAGTCAGGTGCAAGCTGGGGTGGAACTGAGATTTTCTCATTTGTATCCTCAACAATTTCCAGCACAGTCTGAAGCAGTTTCTGCAGGGCCCCAGGGGCAACTGGAGAAAAATGCAGTCCAACCAGTTATCTGATGGAGTAATAACAAAAATAACAACAACTCCCATTTCTGTCTAGTTTTCAGCCTTTGCATTTACCTCACTTGTCCTCGCACCTGCCAGGGGAGGTGGGTGCCGCTGTCCCTCGTTTTCCCAGTGCCCAGAGAGGAAGGGGCTTACCCCAGTTCCCAGGGTGTTGGAAGCAGGTCCTAGCTTCCAGTCCTGAAGCCTTGCGTAAGGGAGGGATGAGGGTTGGCACGGGGAGGCAGGGAAGGCCGGGCTGTCGGGAGGGGTGAGGCGGGCAAGCTGTGAAGCACAGGTGCACGCGGCCTCGCCTCCCCCTCCCAGACCGTTCCCTCCACCTCCCACCCACCCTCCATCAGCCTCTTCCAAAGCAGCGACCAGGCTGCCTCTCCTCCTCCCTCCCCTCCCCAACCTCAGCCTCACCCCGCCCCACCCCCACAGAGCCATCTGGGCCTCACAGACCATCCACTGGGCTTTTCTCTGCTTGCCCTTAGGCAAGTCCCCTCCCCCTTCTTGGACTCAGTTTTTCCATTGGTATAACAAGTGAGTTCGGCTTTGAGTCTTATCTTTCTGCTCTCCTGATCTTGACCTTTCTGGGAGAAAGGGCAAGGGCAAGGTGAACAGGTGGGAAGGGGAAGGGCTGTGTGGGGCATCTACCAAATACCAGGCACGGAGGCCGGGCTTTTTTGCTGGTAGCAGAGCGACCAAAAGCAGATGCCGCCCAGAAGGCTCAGGTCAGCGGACGCAACTTCCCCGTCTCCCTGTGCCTCCACTTCGTTTTCTGCCTGGCAGGGACTGGACGACCAATCCTCATCGGGCCATAGGGAGAGCCCGACAGATGACACCTGCACGGCCCCTCACACAGCACCCACCATGGGGGCACTCAGATGTGCAGTCGTCACTGTGGTTGCCGTCCTCATCTACCCCCTCCTGGTCCAGACGGCCCATTTAGGGCTCAGCTGTGAAGGCTCCTTTCTTGGCCCTGGCAGGTGGTTCAATTGGTTGGAGTGTCATCCCATACACCAAAAGGTTGCAGGTTCGATCCCCCAGTTGGGGTGCTTACAAGAGGCAACTGTTTCTCTCTCACATCCATGTTTCTCTCTCTCTCTCTCAAATCAGTGTGCATGCCCCCCCAAAGTGCACCCTCTCTCTAAAATCAGTGGGCATGTCCTCAGGTGAGTATTAAAAAATAAAAAAGCATCTTCCTTGGCATCAAATAGCCTGGGCTCTACCCCCACTCTGCTTTTAACCTGCTGAATCACCCAAGCCTCAGTTTCTTCACCTGCCAAAGGGGGCCAATAGACGTGTGTGGACAAGCACTAAGGGCATGCAGTGACTCACGAAAGAGTGCCACGTGTAGGCTGTGGCCAGTAAAATGCTTGATGACCACTCATCTCCTTTCTTTTCTGTTGAACCAAAATGAAATTTTATGACAGGGCAAGTACACAATAATACAACCGCTGACATTTAACGCACACTTTCCATGTGGCTGACTCTGACCTCAGCATTATGCTTATTTAACTCCGTCCTCATAAACAACTCTACGAGGTGGGCAGAGACTGTGCCCATTTTACAGAGAGGGAAACTGAGCCACAGAGAAGTAAAACGCCATCGTCTCAAAGCCTCTCATGCTGCTTAAAGCCCATCGGCAGCGAGCACTCATGTTTACTGAGCAGCTACGGTGTGGCAGGCAGAGTCCTGACCCCTTCCCTGCGTTAGCACCTTCAGTCCTCCCGACAGTGCTGTGAAGTGGCTGTTATCATTGTCCCCATTTGGCACATGAGAAACAGAAGCACAGAGAGATGAAGTCATTCATCCAACCAGCGAATGGCTGAGCCGGGACTCAAACCCAGGTCTGGGTAACTCGTCTACCTGGTTCTTGTAACCACCACACCAGACCCCATCTGGACTCCGGCATTCCCACGAGGCCTCAGCAGCACCCAGGGGTGCAGGCCAGAGCTCCAAGGCTCCTGAGGCGATGCAGAGGTGAGTCCTCGGGGAGCTGGGGGTCTCAGGAAGGGCAAAGCCACACTCTCTCAGGAGGGCAAACACACTCCCCCAGCCCCACCAGCGTCCAGGCGAGCAGGGAACAGGTGCACGGATCCCAGCCCCAGGCTAGGTGAGGGGGACTCGTTTGGCAGCTGGAGCCCTGCTGTGAACGAGAAGAAACCCAGCCTGCAGCCCCTTGGCCCTGGCAGGAGATTAACAAAACAAATACCCCAGCAATCTCAATTTCAACACTCGGGGAGGGGGGCCAAGTGTCAGGGCGCAAGGGGTGGGAGGGAAACCTGGAGACATTTTACCACCTAAATAACTTTCCCTCTGTTTAGTTTCACACGAATGTACACTCAAGTGCTCACTTGCTCCCTTTTTTTACATTTTTATTTTATTTTTACAAATGCTCAAACTTTCCTGCCACAAATTATTCTTGGCCAGGTTACAAGTAGAAAGGCCGTGTATATCCTTTACTCGACAAAAAGGGGAGGGGGATTCTTATGAAATATTTTGGTTGTGGGTTTGAGGTGGGATTTCTGTCTTAATTTTCCCAACTCTGCCTGTCCCCGGGAGGCCAGGAGCTCCCGCCCCCTCACACACACACACGCGGTTTCTGCATGGTGGACATGTCTCCCCTGCGCTCGCGCCCAGCTGCCCTGACGGGATCTCGTGGTCCTGCTTTCACAGGGCTGGTCTGGGGGAGCCTTGGGAAAGGGCAGGCTGGAGCTGGCACTGGAGCACCTCACCTCGCCCAGGCCCTGCAGGGTGCCACACCTGGGCTGGCTGGGGGGTCCTGTCTGGAGGCCTGGGGGCCAGGGTCAAGGGTCCCAAATTCCCCAGGTGGAACTGGCCTGCTCTGCCCCAGACCCAAGGAAGAGACTGGCTCTGAAACCACCCTGGTTGCGCAGGAAGGGGTGAGCTGCCCAGCCAGCCTCAACCCCGCCCCAGCCTGTCTCCCCACTCCTGTGGGGTGGCCCAGGCCCCTCCCCAGCCTCATCTCACCACGCTGCTCCCCACCCTGTCACTCCAGCCACATGATTTCTCAGACATACCGAGCTTTTCCCACCTCAGGGCCTTGGCCCGTGCTCTTTCCCTTTCCCAGAATGCCTGCCCCTCTGCTCTTTCCAGGGTACCTTCCCGTTTATCACTCAGGTCTCAGCCCGGCTGTCGACTCCTCAAAGACTTTCCTGACCTCATCCACAGCAGGGACCCTGTCATTTGACACCTCAGCCCCTTGTTGGTTTTCTTCAGGACACTGAGGCAACTGAGTCTAGTTTTACTTGTCTATGTTCTTGTTTTATGCTGGCCCTACCCAACTAGAGTGAATGAAAGAGTGAATGAGTGAACGAGTGAGTTTCTCACATTGATACACACCCTGGGCTGTCCGTGCTGCCCTTTGTGAGGGCCCCTCCTCCCCAGGCTCATTAGGAGGGAACGAATGGTGCCCACCAGTCCAGTGGGGGTCTCTGTCGCCAGCAGAGAGGTCTGGGCTCTCTTTGGACCTAACTGAGAACATTCCAGAGCCAGTTCTTACAAGAGCAAACACACAGCCACAGCCACTTAAATCAGTGCCCACCTCTGTACCCAGTGCCTGAGGGCCAGGCCACACCAATTCAATTCAAGTCAGACGGAACTCACTTAAATCGCACGTCTCAACTTGACGTGAGCTTTTCAATGCCTGCTTCTGCTCTCAGGTGCTGCCAAGGCAGAGATCCTGAATCCCATTTGACAGAAGAGAAAACTGAGGCTCAGAGAGAGGACGGGCTTTGCAGTGACAAAAGCCACCCAGCACCCTCCACATTGCCTCTTTGTCTCTCTGCACTGTTGCTGGGCCTGCTCTCCGGCTTTAGCTCGTGATTGGCTACTGCTGTCCCTCCATCCCCAGTTGTGCAGGCCAGACCCCTGAGAGACACCCCTCCATCCTCCCTGCCGCTCAAAACCACAGTCGGACTGTGGGGTTGGCACGTCTCCCCGTCTCACAGCTGCTCACGTGCAGCAGACGCGCTCTGGGGTTACAGTTCTCTGCCTCGACTTGCACGGGCACAGAACGACAGGCCAGACCATGACCCCTGGTGCTGCTTCAGGAACCATGGCATTTTATTAGCATGATGAGTGGGTTTATGGAGCTCTGGGGTGTATAATTATGCATTCATTTTATTGATTAGCAGCTTGAGGCTGGAATTTCTTATCCCTTAATAGAAACCCAGCTGCTCCTCTCCAGCAATTTTAATAGAAATTAATGGCTACTTACATATGATTTAGCTCATGAGCAATAATTTGGGGGTCTATTACATGTGCTGTGTCTCTTCAGATGGGGTGCCTACCCAGCATCCCGGGCAGCATGTACTCGCCCTTGTTATACACAGTCCTCAGCAGGTGCCATGGTAGTTATGGAGGGGTGCAGATCGGCCTCCTAGCTCCCCTAGCTCTGCACCCCAGCTCTGAGTGCTGCAGGCACCCAGCAGTCTTTGTGAATGGAATCTGTCAGCATTCTTTCCTCCATCTGTAGTTGGGAAGGAGAGAGATTTGGGGAGAGCTAGGGGAGTGTGTGGGCTGAGGAGAGGCAGGAGAAGGGATTCCAGGCAGGAGGGGGCATGCACTTGGAGCAGAGGCCCCTGGACAAGAGGGAACCAAATGGGGTGGGAGCAAGAGAGTGGGTTGGGGATGGACATGGTGAACGGTGTCTCTGCTGAATGCTCTCTGTCCTGGAGTTTTGGATTCGCATCCTAGTGCCTTGTTCGTCCGCGCAGTGTACAACCTCGCAGGCCCTGGGTACCTGCTAGGGGCTAGGGACACGATGTGGGACCGAACAGACAAGAATCCCTGTCCTCACAGAGCTTCCAGCGGGCAACGGTGAACAACCAGTTGGGTCAGGGACAGACAAGAAGGGCCAGTGGCACAGAACGCAGAGGAGCCCCCGCTGGGAAGGAGGCCTGGAATCGCTGAGAGGGCAGATCTGCATGATCTCGGGTAGGGGAGCCATCCGTTGGCAATTAAAAAAAACAAAAACCCAAGCCAGAAAGAAGAAAACTGATGAATTTAAATATAAGAGGAAACTAACGAACAAAATAGAACCACAAGTAGGGAAACATGGAACTGACTGACAGTGACCAGAGGGGCAGGAGGAGGGGGACAACGGTGGAAAGAAGGGGAAATTAGTAGACAAAGAACAGATATGAATGACCCATGGACATGGACCACAGTGTGGGAACCGACTACGGGAGCAGGGTGTGGGATGGGTGGAGGAGGGCAAAAAGGGAAAATTGGGACCACTGTAATGAAATTAACAATAAAAAATGATTTTAAAAAAATATGTGAAAAATAAATATGCAAACATGAAGCCTTGAGGAGCCAGAAGGCCTATAACCAGAGAAAGAGTGAGGGGCTTGGGGGAGGGGCGGTGGCTACAGCCATCAGGACCAGAGTCAGGTGGGACACCTGGCCCGGGAGATCCCTGGACTAGGGGTGAGTAGACACAGGTCCCTGCACACAGCCACACCCGTCCAGCCCCTGCTCACTCCATTCCTGTTCCTGCCACTACTGCCTCCCCTCCCAACCTGTCCTATGTCCATCCCTGCCCAGGCCCAAGAGTGTCCCGGGCCAGCAGCTGAGGCCTCCTACCCCTCCTTTCTCAGCCCACTGTCCCAATCAGGGGACTCTGAGTTTTGGTTGATCTTGGCCTGGCCTGGCCTGACCTGGCTGGGGCAGCTGCTCAGCTCCCCTATTCAGTCCCCCACTAAGAGACCAGGTGAGCTTGTCACTTGGGACCTGAGGGAGGCCCCTGTCCCTGCCCTGACCCAGATCTGCCTGGGGCATGCTCATGGTGCTGAGGACTCCACCTCTGCTTCTCCCTGGCTGAGTTCCCAGTCCCCCAGCCCCACCTGGACGTCTGAGCGCTGCCTGTCCCCTGCCCCAGGGCAGCCCGCCTGCTCGTAGACATGTCCAGACATTGTGGCTCAGGTGTTCTTCCAGGACCCGCCAGGAGGCCTTGCACAGCCTCAGCCACCGGCTCACGTGCTGCCATCCAGCTGGGAGAGGGTAGAGCCAGGACTCGAACCCGGCTCTGGCTGGCTCTGCTCTCTTTGCCTCTGCACCTGCCCACTGGTGACCAGCTTACAAGCCATGCCAAGACCCCGCCTGAAAGCTGGGCTTCTTCAGTCCTTGGAACCAGAGCAAAGTTGAAATTCTTGGGGCTCTCAGACACTTAAAATACCTGGAGTGGGGTCTTGGCATGTCAGGCAGAGAGGAAGGAGTAAGAAGACTGTGAACTGAGGCAGAAAGAGCAGGACAGAGAAACAGAGAGTTGGCCCAGAAGACACGGGGGCGAGTGTGCCCTGGACCCTGACCGACAGGACAGGAAGCCTTCACAGAACCTACGGCACCTCGGAGCCAGGTCACTCAGTGACACTGACAGGGAACCAGGAGCCAGCAAGTCCGTGCAGGAGAAAGAAGCTTCCTGTGTCCCAGGCCAGCTGGCGGCCCCTCACCAGGCCTCCCGCTGCGGCCCCAGGTGTGGAGGAGGGAGTCTCTCCAGGGAAGCAGATCAAAAGGAGGAGGTGCTGATAAATCACCAGCCTGTGCCTCCCTCTCCGCTCTCCACGCACCAGGGAGCCTTCCCACAGCAGCTCTGATGTGGTTCAAGGACCGCGGGAGATCCCTACGCAGCGTGCCTCCCTCCAGCCTGGCTCCCACTGCCAGACTCAGGCTTTTGTCCACACAGGTCTGACCCCCCATCCTACCCCAACAACACACACAGTCACAGATGGGGGATGCGCACGCACCCCGGAACAAGGAGCTGCCCACAGCACTGTGGGGTGGGGGTTCAGGTCTGGCTGCCTCCAGCCCCCTGTCAAACTAGACAGGGGATCTTAGAGGACCTGTGCTAGGGCCTCTGCTTCTCAGCACTGTCTCCCCACCACCTTCTTCCCAGAAGCCAGTGTTTGTTCTAGAGAAATCAGGTTGAAATGAACGCCCAGGGCCCTGTGGAAGGGGGATGACATAGGCTGCACCAGCTGCTGCCTTCACGCCCCCAGGCAGAGCTTCCTGGGCACACAGGTCAGTCTTTAGGCCTCAGCCCCTCCTGTGGGCCTGAAGCTTCCTGTTTGGTGGCAGCACGAAGCCATAGGCAGCAGGGAGGGGTTGGCAGGGGACACAGTGTGGAATTGGTTGCAGCGCCAGCTTCACCATTTCTGTGTGGCCCTGGGCACGCCCACCTCTCCAAGCCTCAGATTCCTCATTCATCAAGTGTGGAAGAGCCAGGCACCTAGGAAATGCCACTTTCCTAAACACGCGCCCCCCCCACAACCAGAGGAAGAAAGCAAATTGTCCAAAAGGACTCCTCCCCAGCAGTTTGCGGCTGATTAGAATAACAAGAGGCCAGTGCCCAGTCTAAGCTCTCTATACGCACTGTCCCACTGAGTCCTCACAGGTGCCCTTGAGGGAGATACTGTCGTTATCTCCACTTTGCAGATGGGAGGGCACAGCTCAGAGCAATTGAGGTTGACCTTGGTTGTCCAAGGTCACACCAGCGTGCTAACCCGGGGCTAATATTAACCCATGTGCTCTTAATCCACCCCCAGAACTGCCCTCTTAACTCATCCCTGCCTGCTTTCACCCACCCCTCACACTTCCCCTGGGACAAGGCCTGTGCCCGGGGCCCCTTGGCTTCAGGTCTTCAACCACATCAGGGTGTGGGCACATGCAGACACACCTGTGCAAATGCACGCCACGGCTCCCAGCTGACCTCGGCCCTCAACGCTGTCTGAGTGCCAACGGCTCCCACATTTGTGTCTCCACCTCCAGGCTTGTGTCGTCAGATCCCGAGGCCCGATGATTGTACCAAACTCAGCGTCTCTGCAATGAGGTTCCCCACCTCCCCTCTGCTCCCCTCACCAAGCCACTGTCTACCCTCAATGGAATTTTGCAACAGCCTCCTCACTGGTCTCTGCCTCCTCTTTACTCCCAACCTGTTCAAAATCCTGCAATGGCGCCCCTGCCACTTGGAGCTAAAACTAAAGTCCTCAGCACCACGTGATTCTGTGCTCCCATGGCTTTGCTGACTCCCATCCTTCCACTCTCCCCTGTTCACTCTACTCCAGCCACACCAGCCTCTACAGTCCTCAGAACAGCCCACACACGCTCCCACCTCAGGGCCTTTGCACTGGCTGTGCCCTCAGCCCGGAACGTCCTTCTCCCAGGTAGTTATGTCATCTCCCTGCCCGTGCCCCTCATGTCTGTGTCCCAACCCCCTATCTGCGAGACCCTCCCCAGCCAGCCATGTAAAATAGCTCCCCCCAGTCTCGCAGTCCCTGCTGAACTGTTCTCCTGACACGTGTCACCATCCGGGGGGTTGTTACCCTGCTTGTTTGATTAATGTCTGTATCATCCCAGGAGGACACGCACTCCTGCAGGGTCAGGAGTCTCCTCTGTCTTATTTCCTCCCCATGCATTCTCAGAGCCTAGAACAGTGCCTGGCACACAGCAGACCCTCAATGGTAGATGGTTTTTGAATGAATCAATGCTAACATAGTGGTGGAACTGAGGATTAGAAAATTAAGGTGAGGAGAGAAAGGGAAAGGGAAGGAAAGGGATGTGCATGAGAATAGACAGGAAATAGATACACAGATGTGTTCACACACACAGAGGTGGGTGTATCAGACCACACGCACACATACATTCACACACAAATGCATCACCAAATCTATATATACACGCACACACCACCTCGCACACGCACACAGCGCCCCTTACCAGCACTCCGTTCCGGCCCTGCACCCCCACGCTCCTTCCCTCCCCAGGCAGGGAGAGGAGCTTTTCCAGGCCACCTCACTGTCTCTGCTCCAGAGCTGATTTGGCTCGTCTCCCTTGTAATCCACTCCCAGATCAGCGCTCACAGGGGCGCTGGCCCTGGCCTGAGGTCAGGACCTCTCACCCTCTCCCAAGAAGTCCCACTAAGTGCCCCTCCCACCCCCCAGCAGTCCCACACTCAGCTTTGGGCCCTTCCCCTGACCAGTATAACCTGCTGAGCTGAATTCTTGCAGAGCACTGTCAAACAATTCCAGTTATTTGAGGGGAGGAGGAAGAGTGATACTGTGACTCCCAGGAGGGGCTTGTGGCTGGCAGGCGGGGCAGGCACCGGAGGGGATCCTCTCTAAGATGCGGTTCCTGTAGCCAAGAGCCCAGCCACCCCCTACCCTAGCCCCGGTTCTCAGGTGACACTGCACTTCCTCAGACCTGCAGGCTTCGGCACCTACGGAACTCCGCCCTCAGCGCCCTCCCCTCTCCTCAGCCAGCGACCCCTCAGTATCCCTCAGGGCATCAGTCAGGTGTCCCTGACACCTCCTGGTAGGCACTCCCACCACCCTCTGCCTGTCCTTGTCCCCCTGTCATCCTTGTCACTTTAGGTGTCTGCCACCCCAGCTGGGTGCAGGTCTTTGAGGGCAGGAAGCACAGTGATGCCTTCGGACCCCCACAGACCCCAGCACAGACCTGGCACGGACTGCCAGCCCAGGGGAAGCCTGTGGGACGCGGGAAAGGGTGGGGAGGGCAGGCGGAGGCCTGCAGTAGGTGCCCAAAGTCCTCGTTCAGTCGCTACCTTGCTTGTGATCTTGAGTAAGTTGCCCAGCCTCTCTAGTCCACACCCCCTAACAGCCCAGGCTCACTGCAGCCCCAAGGGGCTGTGGCCACCCTGCCCCTGAAGGGAGAAAGAAGGTGGTGCCATGAGGGGGCTGCCACAGTCCCTGTGAGCCAGGTGCTGCCTGCAGGCTCAGGAGAGGATCCAGACAGGAGCAGCAGGAAGAACATGAGGGCTGGGGCTGCCTTGCACATGTCTTTATTCTGTCGCCAGCACCTGCGTCCCTAGAGCCTTCACTAAGACTGTCATCACTCTTTCCAAAGCACCTCACAGGCACCACTGGGTCCCCCACTCCTGCTGCAGCACCCCCAGCACCACCGTGGTTATCGACACTGCAACCTTCCCCAACATCCACACGTCCTGCCTGCGCGCGCGCGCGCACACACACACACACACACAAAATTTTGTTCTCCTGCAAAGCAGGACAACATCTCACTCCTCTGTGGGCCCCCATCACCCAGCAAAGAATCTGGCACATTCCTGGAACCCCACAGTGTGGACTGAAGGAAGTGCCCGGTGGACAAGGGTGTGGCCCCGCAGTTTGGCCCCACTCACCCTCACCGAGCTCAAGTGGCTGACAGAGAAAGCTGGAACAGGGCAGAGCCCAGGGTCTGAGATGACCCCACTGTCCCTGCTGGGTCACTGCCCCTGCCCTGGCCACCAGCACCAACAGGACCACCAAGTACAGGTCTCTCTCTGAGTCCCCATGTTGCTTGGGGGCCTCTAGCCTGAATCCCCAGGGCTCACAGCGTGTAGCAGGAAGCCCACGATTCAATGAGTAAAGCTCCCAGCCTCGATTTCCCCACCTATAAAACAGGAACCATGTCCCTGTCTGTCAGGGCTGTTGGAAGGATGAAGTGAGAGGCAGCAGGGGAGGCGGCTGGCTCAAGGTTGGCATCTGGCAGGGGGCAACCCCTTAAGCCTGCCAGCCCTCGTCTGCAGCACTTCATGGCTGCTGGGTGTGGGGGTGTGAGGTTTCTCTAGGGTTGGGGCTCTGGAAGTGGGGTCACTGAACCTTAAATTGCATCACTCTTGACATGGACATATTCCCTAGAGTACCTCACGGGCCTGCACACCACCCCTGTGAGGAAGACTCTAGATCCCCGTCTTGCTGATGTGCAAATGGTGACTCGCTCAAGGCCACCCAGCCAACTGCAGAGACCCTGAGACCATTAGTTTCTGCAGCCCCCTGAGCTGGGCAGGGGTGTTGACGTGCCCTGAGCACCAGGTCACCCCAGGTGCCTGAAGGTGATTCTGCCACCTCCCAGTTAGCAAGGGACTGGAGCCTTGGAGTGCCCAGCTTGGAGGCCTCCTTGGAAAAAGGTCTGCACAGCCCCTTGGACTGGTGAGCCTGGGCTGCCCAGGGAAGTTCTTCCTGCCGTCCACCCTTCGACAGCACTCAGGCAACTGTGCAGCTTGGGGGCTGTTCCTGCTGTGCCCCACCCCCACACTCATTGGGGAGATAGGAGATTGGTGGCACAAGCCAGACCCTGCCCCCAGACCACTTCCTCTAGAAGATTAAAGGGGCTGGGTCTCCCTCACACCTGCCTATCCCACCATCAGTGCAGGGGCAGCTTCCTGTTTGCAGGGCTGGGTGCCTGTTGCTACAGCAACAGCAGGAGGTGCCCCCTCCAGGTGGCTGATACCAGGCCCAGCCCCTCCCTGGGCTTGCCCCTATCACTGCAGCTGCTTCTCCCACAGTTGGGCTGGCAGAACCATCTGGTCTGCGATCAAACGCAGCCGGCACTGCCCAGGGGCCTGGGTAAGGCACCCCTTATCTCTCCCAGGCCCGGGAAATTTCCAGACTCAGGACACCAGGAACCCGGTGGGGCAGGAGGGGCAGGCTAGATGGCGTGGGAACAGACACGTCCTGGGAGTGGTGGGAGGGACGTGAAACTTGCCAGGAAGGAGGCCTGAGACAGGAGGGGCCGACCTTATGGTTCTCTGCCCCTACCTGTGCCTCATCCTGCTGGGACCCAGCCAGCTGGGCGACCTGGGGTGCAGCACTGCGCTCTCTGAGCCTCGCTCTCTCTGCTGCCAGGTGGGGGTCAGAGCAGCGGCTATGAAGACCCAAATATGCAAGGACCATTGGTGGGTACTTGGTTGCAATAATGAAGATATTAGTTGCCACTTATTCAGGGTAAGCCACTAATGTGCATTATTCTTATTTAATCCACACAGCAACCTGAAGTGTGGCCCAGCTATCGTACACCCTTTACAGAAGGGAGTTCAAAGAGGTGAGGAAAGTGCCCCAACTGCAGAGTTTGTAAGTGAGTAGTAAATGTTAGCTATTACTGCTGTTTTCCTCCTATTATATGTTGGCTGAGCCCATAACAAGCCGTGACTGGTCCCTGACTCCATGCTCTCCCTGCAGTCCAGCCAGCCAGGCCACTGGCTTGGTCCTTATCCACTGGTTCACCGTCTTCACCTAATGATATTTACTACGACTAGCAATTATTAGTGGCTAACACGTATCAGCCCTTGACAATAACTAGCACTGAGTCCAAGCTCTGAACCAAGTACTCTGTAATCTTGGCGGCAGCCCAATGAGGTGAAACTGTATCGTAGAAATGAGGAAACAGAGGCCCAGAGAGGGTTATGCGCGGGCACCGGGCTGCAGTCGGACTGAACTGTCATTTCAAAGCACACTTCACTCTGCCTCGCCCCTTGGTCATGGGCACGTTCTTCTCCCCCCTGGACAAACCCAACCGTTCACATCAGTCGGCGTCTAGGCTGGGGTGTGGGCTCCTGCAGGACAAGGACAGCGTCTTTGCTGCCGAAATCCTAGCACAGACCCTCAGGTGGAGGAAGCTTTGAGTCCAGAAACAATGCAGGACTTAATAAAGGAACAACTTCTCACACCTTATTCAGGTAAACCTGATAAAGCCTAAGAGATAACCACCAAGCCCCTGGGTTTTTTCAGGTTCTCTCCAGATAAAACAATCTTGGTTTGTTTAGCATTTCCATAAAATAAATTTTAGAGCCATGAGAAATGTGTGAATGAATAAGTGATTGAATGATTTTTTTTGCATCATAAACTTTTGTTGTTGTTGTTCCATTACAGTTGTCTCTGAATGAATTCTTAAGTGAGAGTGCAAGTGAGCGAACAAGTTTCTGAGCTGGCGCATGAATTAGAGGTTAATTGAAACAATGAGCAAATGGGCGGATGGAAGGATGAGTGAACGGGAAAGGGAGAAAGAAGAAATGAAAGAACGAACCCCTCCACGTGGAGCGGCACCTTCAGCAGGGTCAAGTGCACGAGAGCAGGCCAGTGGCTCCGATTCACAAGCTTCCAGAGAGACCCTCCGACCCCACCCACAGGCCCCGGAGCCACCGCCTCTGTGAGTTGGCAACAGTGGCTCACCGGCCAAGTCTGACCCATCACCCGTCTTCGTAAAATACAGTTATGTGGGAACATGGCCACACTCGGTCATTTACGTGTTGTCTACAGCAGCAAAGCAGGGTATGAGACCCCCAGAGCCTAAAACAGTTTCTACTGGACACTTCACAGGGAAGTTGCCCCTCTGTGCAGTAGAGCCTCTTGCTGGAGGGACCCTCCCTGCTGACTGGGATCTTCCCACCTTCAGAGGGTCCTCAGGACCCCATGCGCACACCCCTGAGACTGGGCCCTCACCACCTCTCCGGGTGGCCTCTACTGCCCCAGCGCAGCTTGGGCCTTTGAGAGCTCTTCCTTCTGCTGAGTGGAAACGTTCTGTCCTCATCTTGTCCCCATCCTGATCCCGACCTCCTGCTGTGACCGAGGCTGTTTACCCTGACCTCTGCCCTGCTTCCCGTTCCTCACCAGCCAGGACAGCTCGGCCGGCTGGACCCCTGTCTAGACCAGGGAGGCAAGTGAGTCACTGAGCCTGGAGAGGGGACATCTGCCGGGCTCCCGCCCTCGGCTAATCTCACGGATTCTGCGAGAGAGGCCCACGGCACCGTGCTGCCTCTCGTCTGTGCTCTGGGCTGGTGTGGAAGCCTGGCGGCTAGAGAGGGGAGATGCGCTCACCCGGAATTTTGGGGTATTCGGGCCCTGAGTGTTCAGTCCAAGTTTGGTTTTGTCTTCAGCTCCTGGGATGACTTCCCAGGAGAGCTGGGGAAATCTGGCCTCGACTGGGCCTGTGTACCAGAAGGCAGCGCTGTTTTCTGCGACCCTCGCACAGGTCCCTGTACCCACGTTACAGGGGAACGCACCTACGTTGTGCAGTCACAGGGCAAGGGCGCCTGCTTTCCTGTTGCCTCTCTCATTCTGGAATATTCTGGAATCATTTTGGAACCACGGAAGCTTCAGTGGGTTGCTGTGGACCCATTTTCACTGGTCTTAGCCCCACGCCGAGGTCTTAGCCCCACAACGAGGTCTTAGCCCCACGTCGAGGGCGGGAAGACTGACACACCTCCGGAGTGCTGGTGCTCGGGGTCCCGTGAGGCGAGCAGGTCACGGGTCTGCGGGCACCCGGCAGAGGAGCGGGCGAGGAGGGCAAGCCGAGGGGGCGTGTGGCAGGAGGCCGAGCGCCTCAGCCCCTCGGAGGAAAAGCGAAGCATGCCAGGAGGGAACAGCATGGGCTCAGCTATGGAGTCGGAAGGCTTCTTCTCCACAGAGTCTAAACAGCGTTTCCAACCTCTGCTCATCGCCTCTGGAACTACGGCTGCATGGAACGGGCTGCAGATTTGGGGAAGGGAAAAAAGAGAAAGAAAAATAAGTGAGGAGAACGGGGCTGTTGCGACCACGGGCTCTGGAATCCGACTGGCTGGGTGTGGGCCTGGCGCTGTCCCTGGTCAGAGGGGCCCCACTCTCCTTGTCCGTCCGGTGGGGCTCATGATGCTAAGCTCACAGCCCACTGAGGGTGAAATGATGTAATGTGTGTCAAATGCCAGGCCCAGGGTCTACCACAGCCAGGTGCTTGGCCAGGGGACACCCTTTCTCTCTGCATGGATGCAGTGTGGTTCTTATCACCTGCCATTGGAGTCTAGAGCTCAGCTTGAGCCCCAGAGTGAGGTTATGTCTGGTCACCTGGGGTGTGAGCCCTCCACCATCACCAGTCCAACCCTGCAAGGTCGGGGAGGGGCCACGCCACCGTGGGAGCGTACCTGGCCTGTGTCTGCCCCCGTGGCGTCACCTGCGCACTTTAATGAAAAATTCACGGCACGGAACAGAGCCAGGCCAGACCAGGAAATTGCAAAGTCGCGGGCGCCTTACCTCAGCACCACTGCACACACTCTGCTTTTATAGCTCCACGTGTAATAACATAAAAGCATAATTTATTAAAGTATCACTTTAAGTGGGGATGGCAGGAGGGGGTCCATACCCAGGGGGCTGTAGTGCCATATTGACCGAGATGCCAAGAAAAGGGAACGGGACTCGGCACTCACCGGCCTGCCAGTCACAGTCCACGGTGCCGGGGGCTGGAGGGCCAGGGAAGTGTCCTCGAAGCAGAAAACAAAGGCAGCACAACGTGAAGACAAGAGCCAGGCTGCACAGGTTTGAATTCTGGCTGTGTGACTTTGGATGGGTCGGCTGCCCTCTCTGGGCTGCAGTTCCATCTGAAAATGAGAGGCACTGCAGAAAGGCCCACTTTTCCCAGATTGCAAGAGACTTCCAGGCACCGAGCAGTGCCAGGAAATGGCCTGAAATCACCTCGTTAAACACAGAGGGGTATTTACACTGGGAGATACAAATATTTATCTCTGGACCAAGAAGGAGGAAGGTCTTTGGAACCTCAGTCTCATATCTGGCTCAGCCTTGCTTGGAGGGAAGGGACAGGAAGGAGGAAGGGGGCAGGAGGGAGGGCACAGTGACAGAGGCAGGGCAGGGCCGGGAGTCAGGCCAGCCTGGGTTCAAATCCCAGCTCTGCCACCACCCACTGCTGCAACCCTGAGGGTGGTGGGCCCTCACGCCTCTGAGCCGCTGTGTCCTCCCAAGAAACCTGGCATCCAAAACACCACAACCTCTCGAATGAAAGGAAGTTTCGAGGAGGCAATGTGTGCCTGAAACTGGTGGGTGCTCAGCAGATACTGACTGTGCCAGGCACTGTCCGAGCTCTCGAGACCCGGAGGGAAGAAGGCCCACGAGCAGCAGGTACTGTTGCTAGGAAACATGGGGTGGGGAGGAAAGGTCTCACATGGTGACCTGCAGTACACTAAGGAGCTGGTGGCACCAGGGGGACAGGGCCATTTAGCAGATGGCCTGCACACAGCGCAAGAAAATCAGTCAATGTGTGCCAGATACCTGGCAGGCCTCTCCTGGCTTTTGCTGGCCCACCCACCCCCAGGGAATAATGGATGGGCCACCCCCCAGACAGGATGCAAATTTTCAGAACCCAAATGCAAGGCCTCAGTCTGCCCAAAGCATTATATTTTTGATGTTCCTGCATGGGATCTGGTTGCTGAAATGGGAGAGTACTTGGAATCCAGCTGGTTCTCTCCACCTGCGTGGCTACCTGGTCCAGGCCACCCTCCTCTCCTGCTGGTCCATCATAGGAGCATCCTGGCTGGTCCTCTTGCCTCCACACCTGCTCCCATGGGCTGGTCACAGCAGCCAGTATGTTCTCATATCTTGGACGTGGTTGGGAGGGGCTGGGGTTGGCTAGGAACTGAACTTGGAGGAAGGAATACAAAGCAGTAGAGGAAGTGGTCAGATGTGGGAAGAACTTCCCGAGTGCGGAAAAGAAGCATCTTCAATGTGCCCTTAGGAGAAGCTGCAGAGGACCTGAGCTTTCAGTGCTGCTGTGAGGAGGTTATTTAGCTTCTTGACAGGGCCAAGGCACAGAGAGGGCCCAGAAGACCCCCGAGAGCTGTGGACACCAAGGCATTGGCACGCAGTGTGAGCAGCAGACTGGTGGGACAGGGGCAAGGCCTCCCCCAAAGCACATGGATGAGCAGCCATCCTCCCACCAGACCTTATTTATTTAAAGTTGTGGTTGTTGCATTTGGTGTTTGTTGGAATGACTCTGGGGCTGTCATCCCAGGAGCTCGAGCTTCAGGCCCCACTGGGAACTTGAAAGTGACATTCCTCGGCCCAGCTAAGAGGAGGGCAGGAGCCCAGGCCAGAGGGGACAGTGACGAGAAGGGCAGCTGGGGACAGGCCGGGGGAGACAGGGTCCCAGCAGGAACCAGACTTACACGAAAGGGGTAACGGGAGAGAGATTTTCAGAGTGGATGGAGTTAAGGACAATCAAGTAGGGGTGACACTGCATCCAGACTGGCAACGATGGGGAGCTGTTAGCACCCCCCTCCCAAAGAGCAAGGAAGGGGGTAGTCACTGGAACCCAGGCAGATGCAGAGGGAGGAGGCCAGCCAGTGGCCACTTCGAAGAGAGGAAGCCAGACTCAAGCTCCCACCCTCTCACTGGCTCGAGCCAGGGGATGCAGTGTGAGCTGTCAGGTCCCAGAGCCCAGAGCAGGTGGGGAGGGCAGAGTGACAGGGCAAACAGCTCTTATCAGCCTCTGGGCTTCTCCCTTCCCAAAGGCCCCTGACCACATCCCTTCCCGGAGGAAATAAATAAAAGAGCCCCAAGTGCCTCTCTTGCAGCAAATGAAAAGCACAGGTGCCCAGGGAAGACCCTTCCCCACCACCCTGCTTTTGTCAGCCCACGTCCTCACTGGGTTTTCCTCTGCCCTCTGCTCCCTGTGGAAGTCCCGTTCCTCTGGCAAGATCCAGCTCTGATGCCACTGGCCATTCACTGTTTTAACAGCTGTTCACTCACAGTCAGCATGGGCCAGAACCAGGCCTAATGGTTAAAACCACCCAAGTCAGTCCTGGCTCTGCCCTTCCAAACAGAAGGAGCTCGGGCAAGTGGCCTCCCCTCCAGAGCCTTCGTTTCTCTAGCTGAAACAGTCTCACCTCCTGAGTGGAGGAGGGGAAGATTAAATAAGGCCCTAAGCACTGGCCTCCTGTTTGAAGCATAAAGGTCCTCAGGACTCGCTTACTCTTGTCATTGCACTTACCTTCCTCACAGGGAAGGGCCTGGGGCTCAGAAAGGGGCTGTGACTCACCCGACTCACCCAGGGCACAGAGGACAAGGGAAGAAGCTGGGATCCCAACTCTGGTCTCACCCCAAAGCTAGCCTTCTCATCATTGTACCAGGCTGCCTCCTTCTGCAGGAAGCCTTCCTAGGTTGCTCAAGTGAGAAGAAATCTCTCCATCTTGGATGTGATTCCTACAGTTAAAACAGCAGCTGTCACACACATAGCTATACTATGCTAGGCACCCATGCTTGAACTCATTTAGTCCTCATAACGACTCTCCAAGTCCTTCCGGCTGTCATCCCCACTGATGAGGAATCTGAGGCCCAGAGAGGTTAAGTAACACAGACACTTGAACCAGCATTTGAGCCCAGCTCTGCCTGCTTGTCAGACTTTCTCTGATGTGCCCATCTCCCTACAGACAAGGAAGCTGCCTCAGACCAATTCCAGCTGAGCATTGCCTCTCTTCCTCCAAACTCAAGTGCTGGGCCTCTCTTGGGTATGGCTGGGTGAAGACCTGTTTGTTAGGGGAAAGCTGAGGGGGCAGGTGAGTAGAGCAGCGAGAAAGGCCAGAGTTGGGGTCACCTCCACCTTGCAAACCTGTCCCCCACCCCATCAGACTCCCTATTCTTTCCCAGATGGTCAACCCCACCCCTACCAAACAGAAGCCAGGTTCTCCTTCTGAAACACAAATCTGGCCCACCAGCTCCAAACCTTCTAACCTCTTCCCGCCCCCCTCTGGAGCAAACCAAGCTCCTTAACCGGGCACTTCGGATCCCCGTGATATGGCCCCACCTGCTTCTCATTCCTGCCCACCCACAGACATGTCTCCCCTCTCCCAGGACTCCCTCACTTACTCCCCTACTTTTCTAGAAGCACCTCCAGGTCAGGGATAGTCCTCTTCATCCACCACCTCCATGCCTTCACCTGATCTAATGTCTGGGCCTCAGCAGGTGCCCAACTACTGTTCATGGAATTGGAACTGCTGGCCTGGGAGATCTGAATTCTGGCCCCAGCCTGGTCCCAGTTCTGTACTTTCCTCAGACACATGCCTACTCCTGAGCCTCAGTGTCTTGCTCTGTGCAAGGAAGGATATGAACAGCTCTTCGGGGCCTTGCACACTGTGGATCTCTCTCTCTCCTGCAGGGTCACACACACTCGTGCACGCATACATGCAGGGCCCATGCCAGCCTCTCCCCAAGACACTGAGCTTCTTGGGGATTGAATTACCAACATTTCATCGGTGGGAGGAAGGGAGGTGGGGCAGGGAAGGGAGCTGCGAATTCCGCACACCAGGCCTGTCCCCGCAAGGCCTGGACCAAATGCCACAGCGTGTCTGTGCCCATCTGCCTCTGGGGTGAGGTGGGGGTGGGGGTGGAGGTACAGGCAGGGAGGGGTTCCCCAAAACTGAAATGCCAAAGAAAGACACCCAAGGAAACTCACACAGACTCACATACCTATTCTTTCCTCACAGACACTACCACATACTCATGTGCTCACAGTTGGGCACATGCTTAAACACACACGTGTGTGTCCCTCACACACATCTACACATATACATGGTACTCTCTTATATTCAGTCAACAAACACACACTGAGGCAGTTTGCTAAGAAGGACTGGCTCTCCAGTTCTCACTTTTTTGTGAAACACAGCCCCACATTTGGTCACATCCTTAGACACATACACACCGGTCACCTACACAAACACACCCAACACAAGTACACACACCCAACACAAGCACACACACCAAAGGCTTGAGCTGCAGGCTCCTTCCAAGGCCCTGTGAGGGCCTCGCTACACGTGTGCATGACAGTCGAAGCCAGGGAAGGCAGGGAAATCAGCAGCAGAGGCTTGTGCCAGGAAGTTAATTAATAAAAATATTATGATATTTTTCTGAATTCGGTAACGTTTGTGGCATTTCTCTTTTAAAATTGGGTGATTTGCTTTGATTTCTTTGCTCATTTTAAAGGCTCTTCAGTATTTGTACTTTTGTGTTCCTTTCACAAAACTGTATCCACTTTCAGCCTCACCAAGCCTGAACCTGCCCCTGCCTGCAAATGATCAGGTGTTCGCACTCACCCCGTCGTACTCACATGGCTACACATGTGGTCATATCCCCACACACTCTTGTGAGTCCAGGACAGTGTCCACGTGCACGGGCACACAGTCTCTCGCACCTGCCTCCATTCCCACTTCAGACAGGTGGGCGGCCCAGGGCGGCTTCGGCTCAGCTGGCCCTAGAACAGACCCCGTCGCCCCGCCCACACAGCTCCTGCCCTGCTGACTGCGGACACTTGGCACTCCCTGGCCCGTCCCCAGCAATCACAAAGCCACGCACTCCCCGAGATGCCTGCCCCTCGCCCTCCCACTGCGCCCTCAGAGGCAGACCATCCATGCCTCCTGCCCCTGCCCCACACCCACCACCACCTCAGCAGGAAACTGAGAACAACCAAAGAACATCCTGGGATTCTTTGTGGATTCCTCCTTATTGCCCAAAGAGCTGGCGTTAATAAGGAGACAAGAGAATTGGAATTACGCAGTCCTTCCTAGGTTCAAGTCCTGGTCCTGCTTTCCTGTCTGTAAAATGGAGGAATACCCCTACCTCACATGCAGGTTGTGAGGGCTGACTGAGCAAACACAGCGGAGCACAGAGCGAAAACCCAGCACGTGGCAGTGGTCACTCTGTTTTCCCCCTGTGACTGCAGGGTGGGGGGTGGGAGTGCGGGGAGGGGGGTGGCATGCCCCTCCTCCAGCCCCCTCCCTGCTGCCTCAGCCACGTCACCCTCTCGGCCACCCGAGTGCTGGGCTCACCAGCGCACCTGCTTCTGAGGGCTCCAATTTCCTGTGAGTGTAAGAATTCAGGTCAGACACCGCCCGGGGCCCGCGGCCCCTCCCGGCGGAAACCCATAAATAACCGCTCGGGCGGCCTGGCCCGGGCACGAGACTTTCCCTCTTCACTCGCCGTCCCACTGAGCCTCAGTGCAGCTCTGCCAGGCAGGCACAGTGAGTTCCGGACACACAGGGGGACCGAGGCCGTGCGGAAGGGTGTGAGTTGAGATTCTGACCTATGCACTCGTAGAACTTCCTTTAAGGTGTGCCCTTCCCAACCCTCCCCCTGCCCCAAATAAATGCCCTGCCATCAGCCCCCTGGGGGCCAATGACTTACACCTGAAATCCACTCATTAGCGCTAACTTTTCCTGTAAGGGGCCAGAGAGAGAACATTTTCAGAATCGAGGGCCAGGCCGTGCTGCAGCTACTCAACTATTGATGTGGTGCAGACAATATATGAACGAATGGACGTGGGTGTGTGCCAATGACACTTCTCCACAGAAACAGGTGATGGGCCCGATGGGCTGTGATGTGCCCAGCCCCTGCACCGGGCTGTGCCGTCGAGGTGAGACCACGAGAGCTCGGAGTGCCCTGGGAGTTGGGAGCCTTGGCTCGGTGCTGGCCAGAGGATGAAACCGAGGTCCACGGCGGGGATGCGGCCTGCCCAGGTCTCCCACTGCCCAGAGCTGGGCCCCCGGTGCTTCACCGCATGCTCTGTCTGCAGCATCGCCGATCTGTCCTCCGAGCTCAGAACTCGTGCCCCTTGGTTCCCTGGCTCCGAAGGTTGGGCTGAGCTGGGCCATTGTCTGTCTCCCACGTGAACCGGGGGCTTCCCTAAGCCCCAGGATTTGACATGGCCCATCTCAGTCCAGGGTCTACCCCAGCAAGACAGAGAGACATGTGCAGAATGGGGGCACCAAACCCCCATTCCAGCTCAAGACCTGGGCCTCTCAGCTTCAGGGTTACTGTCTTTAGGGCCCAGATAATTCTCTGTCGTTGGGGGCGTCCCGTGCATTGTAGGCTATTTAGCACCATCCCTGGCCTCTACCCTCCAGATGCCAATAGAACAGCATGTACACACACACACACACACACACCGCCAGTTGTGACAGCCAAAAATGTCTCCAGACATTGACAAATGTCCCCTGGAAGGCCACATTGCCCCCCATGAGGTCTCTGCCCTAGGCCAAGGGCGTGAGCACGCCCTGTGTGAGAAGGCTCCCTTCCTGCCCTCACTCTGCCCATGCAGCTGGGGACCAGCACCCTCCTCTCGGTGGCCTCAGTTTCCATAGCCCAGGATGGGTCAGTTCCTATAGCTGCAACTCTGGCCAGAGGGGGGAGGGGGGAAGGAATGCAACCACAGCTGCAGGGTCCAAAAGTGCTGAGGAGACACGAAGACGTTTCCCTGTGAGTCAGGAGCCAGGAATGTGTCGCCCAGAGTGGCCACGAGCCAGAGCCCCCCACACGCCACCCCCCTCCTCATCCACCCCTTCCCCAAGAGCATCTGCCTTTTATTAGAACAGAAAAGGTGGCAGGTGCCAGGTCTCCGAGAGCCTGTCAAGCCAATAAACTCCTCGAGCACCAGAGACGGGGCCGCTGGGCTGGGAGCCACCCTGGGAAGGACCCCCTGCCCTGGCCTGGGAGAAGGAGCCCGGGTGGGGTGGAGGTTCCGTCCCACCCTGGCCCTGGCCCTGGCCGTGCCGCCCCAGGCTGCGCATTTTGAAGTGCTGGCCTTCATTTCCTTCTCTATAAATAAGTTATTGTTCTGTGTCATTATTTGATAGGGTTTTTTATTTCAGTTTTTGCTTGTAACGAAATGCAGCGCACTGCGAGCCGAAACCGTGCTGGGCGCAGCGACTCCCTCCGTTGTCTCCCCCATGGAACAGCAGCTGCCTTGGAGCCCAGCGCGGGCCTGAGCTTCCACGTCTACAAACGGGGGCTCGCCCTGGCGGGGGGCTCGGCCGGTGGGAGCGTCGTCCTGCACACCAAAAGGCCGTGTGTGTGACTCCCTGTCAGGCACATGCCTAGGTTGCAGAGTTGACCCTGGTCGGGGTGTGTATGGGAGGCAACCAATCGGTGTTTCTTTCTCTCTCTCTCCTCCCCGCCCCCACTCTGAAATCAATAAACATATTGTCAGGTGAGGATTTAAAAAAGTGGGGCTCACTCATGTGTCTCCAACAGGGTTTGAGGGTATCTGAGAGAATGCGGGTGCTCTCAGACTGCGTGTTCCCTTCCTCTCTTCCTTTCCCCTCCATCCTGCTCCCTGGCTTTGGGCAGACACAGCAAGCCCATCCTCACAGCCCCCACATCATCTCCCTCTCTCTCGTCCTCAGGGGTCCACCAGCAACTCCCCAGAGCCCCTGTTCAGGTGCCCACCGCCCCCACTTCCTCTTCCTGGTCCTGATTCCAACCTGGACTCTAACTTAGAACAGCTTCAAAAACCACACCTCCTCCAGGAAGCCGGTCTGGTTGGTTCATTGCCAACACAAATCAAGCAGGAACTGCAAGAAGCATCCCCAGAGACCCTTGCCTCAGCTGGGACATCGTCCGCCTACAAAGTGGCAGGCCAGGCCTTTTGCGAACACAGTCCTTGGATCCCCACAGCACAGCCACGAGGCAGGAACTAGTCCCCCACACTTCCAGGTGTGGGAACTGAGGCTCGGAAAGGTGGGGTTGACTTGCTCAGAGTCCGTGCATTCCCTGCGGTGCCAGGAGGTCCAGTTCAGATGTTTCAAAGGTTCACATGCACTATAGAAGCTTCTGATTATTTTTTTATTATTCTCTTTAATTACAAATATTTCTTACAGCCACATCAAACCCTTTGCAAAGTAGATTAGAGAAACTGTTGGTGGATAACAGGATAGGACCGCTGTGGAGTCAGTAAAAATAACTGCACCTGCACACACACCCCTGAAATGATGGGCTCTAAGACAGGCTGGGGGTCCACCCTCCTCACCTCCCGCTTCCCAGGGTCTCAGTTTCATGTGAGGAAAGGCAAGTTCTTCTCCTGACACTGTCTTCCCCGCACCTCTGGATCTAAACTGGTATCTTCCACCCACTTTTGACACCTGGCCCCAGAACCAGGTTTTCACTGACTGGTAAGTGGGAATGTTCCATTTTCAAAAACTCGGAGGCTAAGCAAAAGGCAGCTGTGGGGCCTCTGGACCGAGTCCCGGGCCAGAAGGCAGGTGGCCCGCGCCCTGGCCTGCTGCTGTGGGGGCACCACCCCGGGAAGCTCTCTCCTCCCACAGAGCATGTGCCCCTCACCCTTCCAGCTGCTCTGTCTCGACCCTGCAGACGCTCATGAACGGTGAGACCCTGTCCACTGTTTGTGTCAACTAATGCAGGAGTGTTGTTGCCCCACTTTACAGATGAAGAAGCAGGGGCTCCAGAAGGCTTATGCATGTGCCTGGGCTTCTCCCACCCACCCCCACCCCAGACCTTGCCCGGGCTGGGTCCAGCCTTGCCTTCTTCCCAGAAGCCTGGCTCAGTGAAGGCATGTGCCAGAACTCTTCCCGAGGGCCCCGGCTGTGCCAGAAGACACTAGCCCTGGCCCCAGAGGCTCCAGGGAGGGGCAGGAGCCCAGTCGTCCTCAGGGGCTCCCGTGTGCACACTTACCCTCTCTGCACCTCTGGCAGGCACTGCCCGAAAACTGCAACTCAGCCGCGGTTGGGTGGGCCCTGGCAGAAAAGCCAGGGCAGGAAGGGATATCAGCTGCTCTCCTGGCCTTGGCTCAGGACCAGAACAGGCCAGCCCTGAGGGCCCACCTGTGCCGGCCTTGACTTCCAGGCACCAACCAGCCCCTGCTGATCCTCCTGCCCCCACTTTCCCCGAGGACCCTCCGTCTCCGCTCACACAGGCTGTGCCCTGGGAGCAAACATGCCTTCTGGACCGCCCTAATAATAACTAGGAATAACCCAGACACCACTACTGCCAGGGGCCCAGGGGGTCCCTTTCCTGACTCTCGGCCACCTAACGACCACCCCTAAAACCTATGATGCTTGAATCGTTCTCTTTATTCTTGGAGTCCTCGAAAGTTAGAATTCTTCCTTTCATCTGAGCACACATGAGCCATCTCCTTTTCCCTAGAACCTTAAAGTGCTAGGGGTTTTCTCCCTTTGCTGTCAGGATGATGGAAGGCCACTGCCGAACAGGACCTGAGGGCTCCAAACGGTACAAATGGAGAAGCTAAAACCCGGAGAGGGAGTGTGCCCTGCCCCAGGGCACATGGTGAGATGGCTGGTTGGGGTAAGAACCCAGGCTGTCTCAGTTGATGCTGTGGCCCCAGAGCCTCTAGCCCCCAAGTAAGGAACACTCCCTCTGGGACCCAGACCCTCCTGCAGAGGCTTCCCACCCTGTCCCAGGAGGGGGTTCCTCACCAGCCCCACCCCTGCCCGGCCCTCTGGAAAGGCCCCCAGGTCAGGGCCTGTGTCCCAAGCCTGCAGCAGGGCAGGAGACACCCCTTCCCCGAGTCAGGGTGCCCGGGCCTCTGGTGCCACCCTGAAAATAGCCCAGCTCTCCGGCCCACAGATCAGGTTGCAGCTGCCCTGTCCAGATGGGCGCCTGGCAGGGCGGGCAGTGCTTCCCCTTGCACTGCCTCTGCCTGCTCCTGCCTCACACATCAGCACTTGGGCCTCAGCTTAAATCACAGCCTCCCTCTGGACACAGCCTTTTCTGGAGGCTGTTGGGGTGCGAGCAATGTGGGGGGCTACTCGACTATTGGAAATCAGGAAGAAATATGGGGGGTGGTTCCTAGAGAGAAGGACGATTCGAGAGCTCTTTCACTGCCACAGACCTGCTGTGTGGTTTTGGAAGAGTCAGTTGCCCTCTCTGAACCTCTGTTTTCCCCCATCTGTAAAATACAAAAAGTGCTCAGTCCACCCAGGGGCTGTGATACAGCAGTAAACAGACCAAAGTCTCTGCCTTCAAGGAGCCCACTTTCCAGGAGTTAGCAAACCTTGGCCCAGGCAGTCGGGTCAAGAGCCTGGGTTTGTAGCCCACACACTGTATGCCAGGGACCTGGGGCACCCAGGAGTGGAGGGAGTCATTCTACTTTATTTAGGGTGGTCTGGGAAGACATGTCTGAGGATTTGGGTTGAGATCCCCATCATGAACCAGAAGGCTGGGAATTATGCGTAGGACCAGAGGAACCTCATCCCCTCCCCCAAACCAGGCCTGCAGGTGTGAAACTGAGGTTTCTGGTGCAAGCATTCCACTGGACTCAGACCAATGCCTTCCGTCCCTTGAGACTCAGTAGTATCTGGACCCTGCTTCCAAAGGGACTCAGCTAGAAGGGGGATGGAGAGGTCGAGGTCCAAGGGCCTAGACAGCCTAGGAGCCTCGACTCTAACACTAAGGCAAAGGAATGTAGCTGGAGTCCCAGGTGACCAAACCTGGGGTCCAGGGAGTAAGGCTGCCAGCCTCAGAGACACCCCTGCATTACAGGGTTAGGACACCGGAGTTTCGTGGGGTACAGGGGTCAGTGATGGGTGGTGGCTGTGCAGGTTCCATGGTGAAGGGCTCCTTCTTACTGTGACCATGGCCCCCACCCCCTCCAACAGCCTGAGTGCAGTAAGAATACTCTGGAACCTCACAGTCATTACCCCATTCAACCCTCTCAGCAACCCGTCAAGGTTACAGATAAAGAAACTCAGACGTGGGGAGACAAAGTGGCTTGCCCAAGGTCACACACCTGGGAAACGGCAGAGGTAACTGTCTGAGCACACAACTCACGTGCTTTATTTCTTAGGGGAAAATGAAGATGAATTCCATTTTTTAAAATCTTCTACTTGGGCTTTGTTGCTGTCAAAGTTGTTTGCTGTTAGAGCTCATTTAAACTCTTTATTATTTAAAGACTTTCTCCTGTGGTCTCCCCAAGCCCAGAATCGCTGATGCGCTCTGGGACAAGTGACCCAGTGCTGCACACACCAGGTGCCTGAAGGCAAGTCAGCCAGTCAGCTCTGCTCTGCCCGCCGCCGTAGCTCCACCTTCCACGCCTTTCCCCAGGCCGAGCACCCTCCTCAGCCTGATACTCCACCTGCTGCTCTCCTTCTGCAGCAAGGGAACATTCCCGTAAGGCCTACTGTGTGCCGAGTTTTGCCAGGAGCACTGGACAGGCTTGCAGCAACCCCCTCCCTTTCCTAGAGGCACAGGGACAGACCCGCGAGTAGATGAGCCCAAGCCAGGCAGCCCCACCAGACGGGCAGTGGGGTCTCTGTCCTCGCCGGGGCACCCGAGCGCTCGGACCCAGATGTGCCACAAGGCAGGTGCTCAGTAAACAGTTGTTGAATGAATGAATTCGCCGAGATGGAAAACCCAGAGGATAAAGCCAGTTTAGGGGAAGTTGATGTTGAACTTGAGGTACCCAAGGGCCACCTGAGGGAGGAGGGTGGTCAAGTATCCAGTGTTGCCGGTCAGAATGTGGAGCTTGGCAAAGAATTGGAGCAGAGAGAAGTGTCTGTTTGGCTCCAACTCAGCTGCACCCGCCCCCCAAGCTGTCCCCTCCCTCATGTCCCCGCACCTCCCTGCCCAAGGCACTAAGAGGGGGTCTGAGAGCTGCCCCTCCCCACAGAACCCCTCCAGCCCCAGACTGGCCGGCCCTGTGCCCTCCCTCTTCTAAGCTGCCCCAACAAAAGCTGCCCTTGTAGGAGCCAGGACCATCGTAATTAAAAAGGAAACATAATAAAGCCTCACTCTCAAGCCAAATCCCCATCCCTACAGCGGACGCCCAGCCCGCCCCGCAAGGCCCGTGGAGGACACACGGCCCCTTTGTGAGCCCTGGGCGAGGGCCACTCCTGCCCTTCCCCACCCAGCCAATGGCCTCCCGCCCCTCCCTTCCCACACACCCGACCCCTGATGGCCCTCGGACCCAAGCTGGGAGAGCCCAGCCTCCTCTTTTCATAGGCAGGAAACTGAGGCCCAAAGAGGCAGAGCCTGAACCCAGGCCCACAGGTCCTCTGCCAGCACAGTCCAGTGAGTGTCCTCTCTCCCGAGCGTCCTCCCTCCATGCCCCAGAGCAGGGGACCCAGACTCACAGGGAAGAGTTCAAATCACGGAGCCCTTCTCCCACAGCTGAGCTGAAGGGGATCCCTGCAGTGAAGCGTCACCCACTCAGCGAAGCCCAGAGAGACTTGACCTGCCTAAGGTCACACAGCATGGAGGAGGCGGCCCGGGAACCAAACTCCAGGTCTCCTGGCCCCACAGAACTCTCCGCACGGAGTGACCGGCCCACCCTGAACCCAGATCCAGGTCATTTGGGCTCCAGGTGTCGGCGTTGGGTCCCTGTATTGTAGAAGGGGGGTGCAGGTGAGGGAGGGGCACCCCAGCCCTCCTCCTGTGACTGGAGTCAAGCCCCCTGTGGGGGGACAGTGAAAACTCTCAGGGGGCTTCCAGAGCTTCAGGACAAGCCTCCCCATATCAACAGCACTGGAAAGTGAGGACAATACTAGTCATCCCTTCTGAATTTCCAAAAGTGAGGGAGTCCCCCCCAAGGCCCAAGTCAACATCTTTTCCCAAATCTGTCCCCCCAGGCCACCTCGGCCATATGAGTGGCCTTACACACTGAGCTCAAAGCTTTTACCCTTTGGCCTTATCCCGGGGACCTCTCCTACCACCCCAGGGCCCCAGCTGGGAAACAGCCTAGGGTGAAATTGTGGTGCTAACCAAGGTTGTAGGGGTCCTGCCCCCTTCCCTCTCAGGGGTCCTGCTCCTGACCCCTGTCTGCCTCACCCTCCTAACTACCACCCTCAACACCTATTCTCACGTACTCCCCAGGCTGTCAGGGACCCCCCAGTAGAGGTGGTCAGAGCTGGCAAAGGCTTGGAGGGGGACAGAGGGGACGAGACTTCAAGTAACCAGGGAGCAGGATCCCTCCCCAGTGACGCAGTGATGGGGAGTCCAGTGTTCGGTGTACCACCACTGCACATGTGAAGACATCCAGGTGGCTGTGGCAGCAGGGGCTGGGCAGGGCGGCAGGTCTATGTTTGGGATCATCGTTTAATTAATAAAAATGAACCACCACTTACTGAGATTTTATTCCAAGAGCTCTATCTGTTTTGCATGTAAGCCTCCCTTCCTTTTGGGGAAAACTCTCTCATTGTTTCCGTACCACAGAAAAGGAGACTGCCCAAGATCACACGGCTGGTGAGTAGTAGAGTTTGAACGTAAAGTCAGGTCTGTCTGACCCCATGCCTGCAGGGGGTGGTGTACACAATGTTTGACAGGCGGCGCAGTCAATCCCTGCCCGAGTCACTGGTCCCGCCCTCTGTACTGCTGACACTCTCAGAACTAAGTAGGGGCAAGGACGGAGGTGCCAGTCATCACCTGTTCTAGTCACATCAGCCAACTCCAAAACCCCCAAGAAGTATGCACATGTAAGAGTGAGTGTGAATGCATGTACATGTGTGTACATGTGTGTGCTGACAGGCCTGGTACATGGGGCCCATCCATGGTTTGCCACTTCCACCTTTTGCCATGGTCCAGCCCCTCTGGCCAGAAGGATTGAGGAGAGGACACCTCTGGCACCCAGGGCAGGCAGCAGCAGCCCCCCCTCAACTCCTGCCCCCCAGGGCCCACCAGAGCGGGCGGGGATTAGGTAGATAATGCCTCTTGTAAGAACAAGGGATTGTTGCAAAGGGGAAATGAGAGTTGGGGACTGGGGGCCAGTTCAGATTTCTCCTGGGGTGAAAACTGAGCCCC
The DNA here is from genome assembly GCA_004024845.1 of Tonatia bakeri. Classification (NCBI taxonomy): domain Eukaryota; kingdom Metazoa; phylum Chordata; class Mammalia; order Chiroptera; family Phyllostomidae; genus Tonatia; species Tonatia bakeri. The sequence goes on along the minus strand of PVIA01002925.1, from coordinate 95,063 downwards.
CCGGGAGGAGGAGCCCCGCCTGCCAGGCCCTAATCCCCATGGCTCTCAGCAAAACCCCAAAGAAGAGGCCGTTCACAGGCAGCAGATTCCTGGGATTCATTAATTCTGGATTTGCAGGAGGGACGGCCCCGGGGTTCCTCCTGCAGGCGGCAGCCTGAGTGGGGCGGTGGGTGCTGGTATCAGTGGACACGCTGGGAGCCATGAGGAAAGGGGGGCCCAGCCTCACGCTTCAGGCCTTTCTGGCCGAGCTTAGGCTTCCTGGGCTCCAGGAGCCAAGGGTTATGTCCTGGGCCACCCAAGGGAACAGAGTCCACCCCCACCTTTGCCTCACCCCAGAGCTGTCTCTCTTTGACAAGTTCTTAGCTGCTAAATTTTATTCTCTTCTCTTTATGAGCTGCAAATTACACACAGTAAAATGCATAGGTCTTAAATGTACAGTGAGGAATTTTAACAAGTAACCGTGGTAATCACCACGAGGAAGATCCAAACCATTTTCATCCTCCCGGGAGGTTCCCTCCTACCCTCTCCCCGCTGATAACCCAACCCAGGCAGCCACTGACCTGTTGTCTGTCTCCACAGCTGGGCTTTGTGTCTTCAGATCCCACAGTCTCGCTCTCCTATTTGTGCACAGCAAAATGTAGATTCAGCCACGCAGGCTTGAGAAACACAGGGTTCGTAGATTTTACCTGGACAGAGGAATTCCCAGTTAAAATCAGTTAGCAAACCCCAGGATCTCTCCAGGCCCAAGGATTCTGGGCTATTCGGTGTCCAATCCTGTGGATTCACCTCCAGGATCTTTCCAAATCTTCAACACCCTCTCTGCCCCCACCCTGATCTCATGTCAATGCCTCCTTCTGCCACAGCCACCTCTGACCTCTCTGTCCCCACCCCAGAGCCTCCCTTGCTGCTCACTCAGCCCCTGCCTCAGCGCTCCCTGGTCTGCGCCAGAGCAGCTCTCTAAATGCATGTCCCTCCCCTTCTTGACCCTCTGTTCCTCCCCATCGCCCATACAAGGACCAAGCTTCTATGCGGGTACTCTGGGCCTTCAGGGTCCAGCCCTCTTCTGTCTCTGAGTCCCACCCATCAGCATCTCCCATCACACCATGGGCTCCCACCCACAGAACCACCCTCGGTGGCAAGGTCACTGTGTTCTTTCTCCCTCTTTCTCTTTTCCATGCTTCTGCTCATGCCATTCCCTCTGCCAAAAATGCCCCACTTGGGAGCTGCCCAGACCCAGCGAGAGTGCCGCCATTCCAGGGAGCCTGCCTTGAACTCCTTCGCCCAGCTGGGAAAGTTTCTGCACCCCATCCCCCGCCCCCCGCAGACCCCTGCCCTGTCACCCGGCCTCCCGTGCCAGCCCTGCCTTGGTCTGCACCCTTCCCACACCTTGACTTCCAGCTTCCAGGAACAGTGTCTTGTTCCAACCTGGACCCTGGGGCCCAGGCCAGGGTTGGCACATAATAAATCTCAGCAAGGTCCTACCACCACCCCTAACCTCACCTTCCTCAGCTCTGACCTGGCACACACCTGGGCACAGAGAAACTGGATTGAGTTGAACCGAGTCAGCAATGTGGCATTGGGGCAGAACTGAGACGCAGGGGGTGGGAGGAGCAGGAAGGAGGGGGGTCACATCCAGTCCTCCAAGGATGCGACAGATATGGGTTCAAATCCTTCCCCAGCAGTTGCATGACTGGACAAAGTCACTTCAACTCTTGGAGCCTCAGTTTCCTAGTTGGTAAACTGGGCACCCACGTGTTGTCCACTTCACTGTTTGGTGTGTGTGTGCATGTTCGTTGGGTGTTCGTTTGTTCTAGGGCCCACTGACATTCTGGGTGCCACGACCTTGGCATAATGTGGCCTCTGACAGCCACTGTCAAGTGGGTGGAGGGATAGAGGACAGAGGGAAGGCAGGTTAGTGTCCAAATGGTAGCAGGTGGGGAAGACCGGTGGGTCCAACCCCTAGGACCAGAGACCTCTTCCCACCAGCTTCCAGAATCCCGCTGAGTCCCTGCCCATCCAGCTGTCCTCCACACCGGCCTTCCCGTCTCCAACATGGTGACAGGACAAGAGGCCAAGACGAAGGAGTCGGGCAGAGTCAGGTGGGAAGAAGGTGAAGCATGAATGCTCACCACAGCACCACTCACGATGCACAAACCATGGGAATGAGCCAGACGCCCATCGGCAGACGAACCAGTGGACAAAACGTGGTGTGTCCACGTCATGGCTGTGGAAAGGAATGTGGCCCTGACACCCCCCACGACGTGGACCTGGAACACCTGATGCTACATCTACGTGAAGGAAACTGGTCGCGTAGACCGCACGCCATATAACTTCATTCACACAAGATGTCCCAAACAGGCAACTCTGTGGAGACAAAAGTAGGTGAGCGGTGGCCTGGGCGGTGGTGGCGTCAGGGGTGGGACTAGGCAGTGGTAGCTAAGGGCACAAGGTCTCCTTTGCGGTCATGAAAATGGCCCGATGTTCACGGTGGTGATGGCTGCCCTATTTGTCAGTACCCCGAACGCCACCGCATGGTACACTTTAAATAGGTGCATTGCAGGGTGAGTGAATGGTAGCTCAATACAGCTGTTTCCACAAAGACTAGGAGAGGGCAGGTGAGGGAGCAGGTGTCCAGCTCAGGTAGGAAAGGGTGTGGGGTGAAGATAGGGTGGCTCAGCAGGAAAGCAAAGTCCTGGATTTCACAAGACCTTACTTTGCTCTCCCACCAACCCTGCAGGGAAGGTTGTTATCCTACCCGTTTAACAGAGGCAAAAGCCAAGGTTCAGAACCTGCTGCCCAAGATCACACAGCCTGGAAACTGGGGTTGGAAATTAAAGAGACAAGCCTAGCCCAGGCCTGCCTGCCTTGCCCCTCCTCGGGCTTCCCTGACACTCCAGGAATGTGAGGCTGGCATCCCCAGCCTGGCATGGGCTGCCCCGATAAGCTGGAGGGCAGAGGGCGAGGCCACCATGCTGGCACCAACTCTGCCCAAACAGATCTGCACAGGTGCGGGCATCCCAGCTCAGCCCACACAGCTGCTGCCCAGCCCTACACCCCAGGCCAGGGCCCTGTCCCCACCCTGGGCCAGCCCAAGCAGCTGGAAACCCCTGCCCCCACTGAGGGGAGCTGACCTGGGTGCCCAAGGAGCCCAGGGTCCTTTGGGTGGCATCTGAGGCTGCAGTGGAGGCTGTCAGTAACAGGGGTTCCAGGTGTGTGACCCAAGAGGGGACACGAGCCATGTGTATAAGCATCAGGAGTGCGTTTGTAGGAGAGTGTCCCACGTCACTCAGGCCGTGGTTGCGAGAGTGTGTATGAATGTGTGTGAGAGAAGACACAGACAAGGGTGTGGACAGGTGTGCCAGACTGGGAGTGGGAGCGCACCGGGGTGTGTCCTGGGCCTTGAGGAACAGAGGAGATGGAAGTGAACACCCACAGGTGGGTAAAATGTGACTGCAAGGATGCCAAGTGTGAGACTGTGGCAGGGGTGTGAGGCAGTGCTGTGCCTGCAAGGCCCAGGGGTGCCCCGAGCACGAGGGGCGAGAGGCCCAGGATGAGCGAGTGTGCGAGTGGGTGTGAGTGTGACAGCTGTGGTGAGGATGTGTGAGTGGGGTGTGCCCTTACAGATGCCTTAGGGCCTAAACAGCCATAAGTATCCCCTCTTCTCCAGTGGCTGTCACCCTCCAGGGACTGCCCGGGCCCTTCTCCCGTTCTTTTCCTCTCCCTCTTGGGAGGCTGCTGGGAGACATCAACAAGAGCAAGTAGCACAAATCAGGTAAAGAATTCAGCAGCCAGGCCCTGGCTGATGTGGCTCAGTGGATTGAGTGCTGGCCTGGTTTGCTGGTTCAATTCCCAGTCGGGGCACCTGCCTGGATTACGGGCCAGGTCCCCGGTAGGGGACACATGAGAGGCAATCTCATGTTGATGTTTCTTTCCCTCTCTTTCTCCCTCCCTTCCCCTCTCTCTAAAAATAAATAAAATAAAATCTTTTAAAAAAAGAATTCAGCAGCTGAAACGATGAACAAATGAGTGGCTGAACAGAGGGGCTGGTCAGGAGCCACCTTCCTGCCCTGACTTTGCCCTGGCCACCCCGCTCCAGCCAAAGCTCCAGAAAGTTCAGGGTTCCAGCCCTCTCCTGGCTTCGGTAGCTCAGAAAGGTAGAAGGTATCTGGGGTCAAGACCCACCTTCCAGGACAGGCAAGGGCAGGACCCGCAGAGCCAAGGATCCTGGGAAGACGACGCCCAGAAGCCCAGGTCTCTGCCCTGACTGGACAGGTGGAGATTGGAGGATAGGGTGTGGGCTCATTACCAACGTGTATTCACTCAGCAAACCCCTTCCAGGCACCAACTCTGTGCCAGGGCCTGTGCCAGGCACTGGCAATGTCAAAACCAACCAGACCTCCTCCCTTACCCTCAAGGGGTCTGGCAAGGGAGGCTGCATGTAAATGGTGCACTGTGTGATGGAATCTGGGAAGCCCAGGGAGGGCCCAGCCCCAGGCTGAGGTGGTCCAGGGAAGGAGCTTTGGAAGAGGAAAGGCTCCTGAGGAGCAGTGAGCCTGGTTCAGGCTGAGGCAACAGCCCCAGCAAATGCCTGGGGCCACCTGAGCATCCACCACGGTTGAAGAAATGACAGGTGACAAGACAGCAGAGGCCTGTGGGTTAGGCAAATGGCTTCGAGGCTGGAGGGTGGGTCTCAGCTGTGAAACCAGACATGTCCACAGACACTGTTAATAACTGTCACTCTCGCCCCTCTTAACAAAGGTCCTATGCTTTGTGAAGTGCTTCCCTGTCCAGATCTGCCTCCGTCCCGGCATCCCCACAGTGGAAGTGGGGTGAAAATCCCACTCATCCCTTTTTCCCCTGGCCACTTGGAAGTGCAGAGGCTAATCTGAGCACTTGTATGCAGTACAAAGACACCCCAGAAGCCTCTTCTCCTTCTGTACCCTTTCTGAAAGTCTCTTGGGGAGTAAGGGAGTGAAGAAGGCAAACCAACAGTTGCCTGGTGCTTGGGTTGGGGAAGCATGTGTGTGTGTGTGTGTGTCCAGGTGCCTGTACGATCTTTCAGATCAGCATGTGTGTGCCGGGGTCCATGTGGAGCTGACCTGGTGCACACGTATGTGTGTGCACTCAGCGTGCCATGTGCAGAAGGTCCTACAGGGAGCTGCAGGAAGGTGAGTGTACACAGGGCCAGTGTCTGTGGGTCCCCTGACCCCGCCAGGCCCCCAACTCCCTCGTGCCCTCTCCCACCAGCCCCCCTAGTGGACCCTCTTTCAAACCCCTGCCTGGCACACTGCCAGTTTCAAGAAAAACAAGGGCTCAAAAGGGGGGGATGCGCCCTGCCCCAAATCCCTCAGCAAGGCCAGAATCTGGGTCTGTGAAGCCAAGGATTGGCTCTGGCCCACTCTGTGACCAGGGGTGTATCTCTTAGCCTCTCTGCGCTTCTGCTCTAAGCTGGCTTCCCTGGGAATCAGAAGCCATTTAAAGAGCTCAGAGAAGGAGCTTGTTAAATGCCAGTTGAATTTCAACCAGGAAGACACCCTCCCTTTAGTTCTCCTCTGAAACAATTTGCAGCCCCACAGCTATAAGGCATCTGGAATCTGGCATGGAAAGAGCCCTGGCCAAGGTGCTGCATGACCTTGGGCAGTGGCTCCCCCTCCCTGTGCCTCAGTTTCCCCATCTGCAAAATGGGAAGCAGAGTGCTTTCTGTGTGCATCAGCCTCCCTCCCGAACATGGCCAGGTGACCTTCATTTCATCCTCTCAAAACAACAGAGAGAGCCGTTGTCGTGCCTGGTTTTTGCAGATGACGCTGAAGCTCAGCGAGGTACAATCACTCACCCAGGCCATGCAGCCCCTGGTCTGAGTGAACTCACAGCCTATGACCCCACACCGCTTCTCAGAATGCACAGTCGGGGCCCCCTAGGGCTCAGAGACCACTGGGTCCCCACATCCCAGAACCTCAGGAAGGGGAGCACTGGCCTCAAAGGGGTGCAGGCCCTCCCCTGGGAGTTGCCAGGCTGGGTGTCACGTCAGGAAGACTTTCAGGTGCCCAAGACTTTTAGGCCCTGTCAGCTGTGTGTGGTGCAAAGCAATTACACAGCCTAATGGGGTGAAGGTGCCAGAAACACATGTATTTACAAACCAGCCACCACCCAGCCAAGCGGCAGCCCCAGGTGGTTGCGAAACGCAGCCTGGCAGGCGGGCTGGTGCTGGAGCCGGGACTGGCACCATCCCTGCTGTGGAGGCCAAGAGCTGAGCAGGTAGGCAGGTGATGCTCAGAGGGCTGCCCCAGAAAAGGGCCTGGCACGGCCATCCATACACTCTCAGGGTCTTTGGCCTCTAAGTTTCCCAGAGGGGAGGCCAGAGGCAGTCTAGAGGGACTCTATAGGCCACCTTTGAGGCTCCTTCTGCCTCTGTGTCCTCAAATGTCAGGTCCAGCCTCCTTTGTGGGAAGACAAGGGCTTAGAACATCCCCAGCCACCCTCATCAGACACCCCTCACACCAGGAACACTTCTGGGTCTGCTGCTTGTTACAGGTCTCTGAGAACATCTGCATTCCGCCACCGTGAAATGAGGCAATGACAGAGTTGCTGCGAGGACATAGTGTGTGCACGGCCTGACAACAGCGTAGCCTGGCACACGTGAGGTCCTACCACGCATCAGCCCATGGTGAGCTGGCAAATGACTGAGTGGGAGGGGCCCGGGGTGTGGCCTTGGCCAATTTCCACCGCGTGAATGCTCTCGCCACGGCCAATTCCAACTACCAGCCTGACACCCTGGGCACCAAGCAGGGGTGAGGGGCAAAGCAGCACACCATTATGCAGCCTTGCCATCACTCGGGTAGAAGGAAGCAAGTAATAGAGCAGCTGGTAATCCAGAGAACAGATAATAGTAACATAATTAGGATTGAATGAGTTTTGAGTATTGCTTTTCTTTGTAGTACGATTAGTTCAATCACAAGCTTATGTAACTTAGTTTTTAGTGATTGCTTTGCCTCACAACCAGTTTGCCAATTCCTGAGAATTTAACCATCAGTTCTCATGAGCCGACGGTGACACCTCCTGTGGCTCACTGCTGGTTCTGCCACTCACATCGTGTCACACCTCCTGGCCTCCGCACAAGCCATTCCCTCTGGAGTGTCCTTCCCAGCATGCCTTTCCCCTTGGCACACTCCTACTGTTTCCCTGATGATCTAGATCACATAATTTTGCACATCCCTTCTCTGTAAAGACACCAGAGATCTTTTAGGGTGTCACTGAGTCCTCATGGCTCTGGGAGGTAGGTGTTTGTGGTCCCATTCCTCAGATGAGAAAACTGAGCCTTGGCGAGGTCTGGCGGTTGAATGCTAACCTTCCCAGGTGGAGACAGACCATGCCCAGGAAGTGCCCTCCACAGAGACCAGAGAGGGGGATACCTCCCTGCCATGGTTTGAAGGCCATTTCACTTGCCCACTTATGTCTTCCCCTCAAGCACTGGGCCTTCATTCCTCTGGGCTAAGCATTGCCCTGCATGGGCAGCTCAGGTACAGCAGCCGGGGGAGGCCCCTGGGATGCACCAGGGGGGTCGGATAGATGCTGGGTGGGACTGACATAGCCTGTGGAGCCCCGAGACCCATTGTGGAGACCTGGGAGCAGAGCAGGAAGAGAGGGCTGTGCACAGGGAGGTGCTGACCCGCCCACCAGCCTGGGGGAGAAGCTTCCGGAGGAATGTAAGCTATGAGAGGGGAGGGGGCAGGCAGGCCCAGGCAGTCTCAGCTTGGTCCCCTGGGGAAAGTGGTGGGGGAGGGAGGACAAAAGCCAGAGAAGACCCTGGCAGGGCCCTTGGCCTTCGTGGTTGCCCTGGAAGAAAACATCCCCAGACCCATCCATCATGGGGGCTGGAAACCCTGGCAGGCCCTCCGGGGAGAACTGCAGTCAGTGGGCCCAGGGCTGCCAGGCAAGGGTAGACCTGCCCTCCCAGGATCTACTGAGGTGGGAGGTGGCACCAGGAAGGCAATGAGGTATAGCAGACAGAACTGGGTTAAAATCAAACCCAATCATGTCCTTGATGTATGACTTTGAGTGTGCCACCTCCCAGCCTCAGTTTCCCCTTCTGTAACACTCTCTTTTGGAGTCATGGTGAAACACACACATAATATCCAAAACACCAGGCCCACAGCAGACTATGATGGCAATCCCAACAATAATTGCAGCCAACATCCAGAGAGCTCACCGTGCTGGGAGCCTCATGGTGACCCTGGGAGGCTGTAACCCGGTAACTGCATTGGATGGGAGAGGAAACCAAGGCACAGAGGTGGCCGGCTGTTCCCAGGCTCACACGGCCCAGCAGCTGAGTAGCAGGAAGGGCAGCCCGGACCCACGCTCTGTGCCCGCTGGACAGCAGGTGTCCCAAGGATAGAGACAGGCCCTGTTTCTCAGCCCTCAACCCTGAGCATGGAGGCCGACAGGCAGCCAGGGCCAGTGGTGATGGAATGAACAGAAGTGGCCCCTCAATGTGACCCCTGGGGCCCTACTTTATTAATAGCCATGCCCCAGTGATCTTCAAGACTTGGGACGAAGTCACTTTGAGACTCCCACCCAGCAGCCAGGCCTCCCTTGTCCAACGTGGACCCAGATGTTTGCCCCCAAACCCAGCCCTGGCAGTGAGGGGCTGTGCAACATCAGGCAGGTCCTATCCCTCTCTGGGCCTTTCAGTGAGTGATGGGCTGGAGAATCCACATGGGTAGGAGCTCCAGGGAATGCAGCTGGAGAAGAAGCCAGAGGCGGCCGGAGGGACCTCCTGCCTGGCAGAGACTAGAGCCTGAGCAGTGCCTCAGTCCCCACCGCTGCCTGGCAGTTTCTAAATCATTGTTACAAAACCCAGAGATGACCCATGAGCCCCCCTCCCCCGCCAGCCCTTGAGGGACAGGGAGAGCCGGCTGAGTAGAGACAGCCCATGGGAGGGGGAGGAAAAGCCCGCAGGGAGGAGTGAACAGGGAGTGACAAGGCTGCCCACTTGTCTCCAGGCCTAGTCCTGTGTGCACAACACACTTACTCACTCACTCAAAGTCTGGCCTGGGGAGGCCTTTCTAGTGTCCACCAAGCCGATCCTCCCCCCCTTCCAAGGGCTGGGACCCCGGGAGCCCGCACACTGTGCTTCTTGGGGCTGTGTCCTCACAAATGACTTAAGGGCTGGCAAGGTGAGGGAGGGGAGTCAAAGAGATGGGGGGGCGGGGGCAAGATACAGAACAGCAGGCCTCCCAGCTTTATTGTTACCAAAGCCACTGTTACCTGCTTTCACCATTGAAATCTGAGGTGTGACTTCATTTGAAGAAAGAAATATATGCCCCAGACTCTGTGAAAGGCACTAGGCCAAGCGAATAAGAGTCTCTCTGGGCAAAAAAGAGACTATTTTAATGATTAAATAATACTGGTTTATAATTAGCACCTCCAGGCCCTGAAATGCTCTCACAGAATTGGACCCTTTTCACTCCTCCCCCCTCATTCGTGGGGCATCTGCAGGCCAGGCACAGGGACTAAGGCACTGTGCACTCTGCCCCTTCCCGCTTTTGTCCGGCCCTCCCTACAGGATGGGTGTGTGTTTCTCCCATCCACTGAGGGAACTGAACAGCTCAGAAATGTGAGGTAACTTACCCAGGGTCACACAGCAAGAAAAGAGAAAAGCCAAGGCTGGAACTCAAGTCTGCCCACTCCAAATTTGGGCTCCCCCCGCTAGGCAGGTTATGCGGGCCCCTGAACCCTCTGTTGCAGGTACACGGCACGTGCTTGGGAGCTGCAGCCTCCAGGGAGGGAAGGAGCTTTTGGCCCATCTGGGCCTGTGTGACGATGATGGTGGTGATGACAGGGGAGGGGAAACTCTTGATGCAGCCAGGGCCGGAACAGCTGTGCCAGGGGGCCGGCGGCTGGGAAAGACACGGAGACTCCAGTTGAGGGGACCTGGGCTCGTGCCTGCACTAACATCCACTGGCTGTGTGGCCTGTGTGGAAATATCTAAACAGGATATTTCCCCTCTCTGAGCCCCAGTGTCCTCGAGGGTTCAGGGTGTGGGATGAGACTGCCCATCTATAGCACTGACATGAGGGTTCAGGGGGACCCACTACGCAGAGGGCTTGGCACCTAGTAGGTGCTCAGTGACAGCTTTGTGTACCTATTTCCTCTCTAGGATATGAGCTCAGGACAACCTTTGTCTAAGCAAGTGACCCCCCTGGGCACCAAGATGACAGAGCAGGAACAGGGTGCCAGGAGCACCCATGGCCCTGCTCGACTTCTCAAGGCTGCCCAGAAAAGACCCAGTGGGGGTCCTCAGCCCAGACTAGGTCCATAACCCACCAACCGGCCTGACAGGGGAGCTGGGCGCAGAGCCCCCATGGGCACCTGGACAGGACGGTGGGGGCTCTAAGGCTACCAGCAGACAGTGTACACGTGGCGGCTGTGTTTACTCTGAGGGACTTCCTAGGATGACAATGGCACCAGCTGCCTCTGGAGCCTCCAAGGAGCTGAAGAGCTGTGAGCCCAGACATCTCACATGGGGACAGCGGGGGTTGCCGGCCAAAGGAGCCAGCCCACCCACTCCCACTCTGCCTGGTCTCCTCACAGCAACTGCCAGAAATGCAGCCCCTGTGGAGAAAGATGGGGCTGGAATGAGCCAGGGCAGTCATCTCTGACCCGAGGGGGCTGGGACCATGTCAAGCACCCAGGAGGACTCGGGATAGCGGATGGGTAAATGGCTGGATGGATGGTGAACGATGGGTTGCCTAGTGGATGAATAACGGGTAGGGGGATAGATGGATGCAGGTGTGTGTGGACGGATGGCCAGACAGATGGATTTAGACTCTGAAGAGCCGAACTGTGAATGCCGCTGCGCCCCACCCATGCTCCCTCAGCAGCCAGCAGTCCCTGAGCTTCTCACACAAACACCTGAGACTCTGCCTCCCCGGCACAGGTGCACGCTGGGCCAGAAGTGCCTGGAACAGCCTTCGGCCAAAGAGATGGGGTGGGAGGACAAATAGCCCGGCCTCCACATCCCTTCCCCTCGCCCCCTGGAGAGATGACTCTGAGGCCTGCTCTCCACTCTCCCCAAGCCCTAGCTGCCCACAGTGCCCACCTGCTCTCTGACACACCCTCTGTCAGCTCCATCCCCTCCCTCCTGTACTTCCCAGCTCGTCCACCTGTGCATCCAGAAGTCACCTCCCAGGTAAACTGCATTCAAATCCCTGATGCGGAGGGACCCAACAGAAGACAACCACCTCTGCTGCTCATCTGCTCTACGACCTTGAACCAGTCATTTGATTTCCTGTGCCTCAGTTTCCTCATCTTTAAAAATGGGAAGAATTATTTAACATTCACAGCAGACCCCTGTAGCTGGCCTGGGCAGGGTCTACGGTGTCTCCCTCCAGCACGGGGAGCTGAGGGCACACAACTGCGCAGAGCAGCCACACCCACCCCCCTGAGGAGCTCATCAAAGACAGCGGAGATGGTGGGTGTGAGTCCAGGCCACAGGGTTGGAAGACCCAGAATCAAAGCCTAACTCTACATTTCAGGGGGACCCCCCAAAACCCAAAATTTATTTATCAAAAATTGTGTATTTATTTTTACATGTTTAAACTTCAGTCACCTTCAAAGTACTTTCCATTTGATGCAATACACCTATCAAAACATTTTTTCTACTGCTCAAAACAGTTTCTGAACTCGTCAATTTTGATGGCTTTAAGTGCGTCTGCCATTTTTTGTTTCACCTCTTCCACATCGTTTCCCTTTGAGGGCTTTTTCATCCGAGGAAACAAAAATAAAGTCGCTTGGGGCGAGACTGGGTGAATAGGGAAGGCGGGGCATGGGAATCATGTCGTTTTTGGTCAAAAACTACTGAACACTCAGCACAGTGTGGGCAGATGCGCTCGTAAATCACTCATCATAAAATGGGCAAACGCATTGAAAGTCTTCCAAAAACAACTCACTGAAGCCAAACACAGCCTCTCACAACAACGCCAGCTGGTGCACTGACACAGATGGGTTCCTAGAACACTCACCTAGCAGGGGAAGCCTGTACTACAAAGGGTCCCACCCTCCAGAAGATAATATTGGGGGGGTTGGGTCCCCCCTTGTATATCCTCTCTGTGTGCTCCTGTGTAAGCTACATTAAAAAAACAATTCTCTGTGCCTCAGTCTACCTTTATGTCATGTGGCAAGAGTAACAGAACCCACCTCACAGGGCTCCTGTGGGACGAAACTGAGATCATGCGAGAGCAGTGACACATGAACCCTGCGCTCAACAGAGGGCAGGTGGGGCGTGGGTGCTGCCCGGAGAGGAGTGCGTAAAGTCACGCAGAGTGAGACCGTGCACCTCACAAGTCGGTTGTGCAGCAGAGGGAGGCAGGTAGTGCCTGGGAGTTCAAAGAAAGGAATCAAGTGGCCCAAGAAGGAGGCTGAGATAAAGAAGCCTCTCTGGCCTTGAGCTGGCCCATCAAGAGGGCTGCGTGAGCCCAGAGGAAGACAAGGCAAGGCCCTTCACCACGAGCCCACACACACACGTGTCCCGCCTCTCTTTCCACCAGCGCAGCCCCACAATCCATGCTCCCACCTCTTTCCCAAAGACCACTCGGGTTCCTTGGCCTTGCTCATGCTGTTCCCTCTGTAAGCATGCCCTTCCCTCTACCTAGAGCTAAAAGAAGCCTTCATGAGTTCCACCCATGAACAGGCAGAGGGTGTTGGACCAGCTGCATCATGCTTCCCATGGGGCTTGGTAACAATGCAGATTCCTGGGCCCCACCCCTCCAATTCTGCTTCAGTGGATGTGAAATAGGGCGCAGCCAGGGCACTCATTTAGTCCACTGCACACTCTCCATGTTCATGGGGACACAGAAGCCCAAAGGACAGACATGTGGGGCCTAAGGTGATACAGCAAAGTGCCCAGGCTTCCAAACCCCCATCCAGCACTCACTGAGCTCCTGCTGCCCGGTCCAGACCACACTAGCCCAGTGAGGACATCACAGCAGGCCCTCTAGGGTCCTGCATTGGAAGGCACATCCGTCATCCCCCTCCCCAGTCTGGGGGGTACAGAGCTCTATGAGGGGCCGCCAGGTGTGCAACCCCAAGAAGCCTCCCAGAGGCTCTGCCAACGTTTGGCAGGTGGCAAGGCCAGCGTGCGGGGGCGGAGAGGGCCCAGCCTTGAGTATTTAAATATTTACTTTCTTACAGAATGCATTCTTTGGAATATTAGCCAATTTGTATAGAATTAGTCAGTGCCTGCTCCCCCCTCCCCTGGCTGAGGCAGGAGGGTTGCAGGGAGGAGGAATGTACCTGCAGCCTCACCTGATGTGGACGCTCTGGCAAGTCCCAGCACAGGATCCACCCGCCTGCCCGAGACAGGGAGGGAGGTGGCAGCTGGGTGGGCGGGGATCCCAGACACACCTCAGGTGGCCTCTGCCCCACACAAATCACAAGCTGCAGTCACCAGAAACCTTCTCTGGAGCAGCAGGGGTGAAGCCACTGCTTTTTCCTTCACATATGTACACGCACACCCTGGCTGAACAAGCTCAGGGACAGTCCTGGCCCCTGGATCCATATCCCCATGGACCAGCCAAGGGACTCCTGGAGAGGGACACAGAAAAAGCTGTCAAACTAGAGTTCTAGAAAAAGCCCCCAAGGTTATACATGAGCCTAAATTCAAATCTGAACACTCCCTCTTAACTTGCTGTGCAGCCATGGACAAGACAACACACCTCTCTGGGCCCCACTCTTCCCACTTGTAAAATGGATAATATATCTCAATTGTAAAACTATTTTTAAATATGTGTCAATGCTGATGTGACTGCTGACACTGACCGGACTCCAGAGTATTAGCACATTAATAATGGCATCCAGACAAGTGTGTTCTGAACCCACTGACGTATAAACCTCAGCTGCTGTTACATGGATAATGCCAAATATTTTGATTGTCTACCTGCGATCATGTAAGTGAACGTGTTTTTGGACACCGTGCAGTGGGGAGAACCCACTGGAAGTCACAGTGGTTCTACCCGGAATTCAGCAAATGAGTCATGGCCCCCCTGTCTAGAATACATGTGTTTGTGCCTATCACTCCACAAGCACTTAGTGATCATCTGTTGGGTGACGCTAAGGAAACTATTCTTGCTTCCTGGGTCTCAGTGTCTCCACTTGTAAAGTGAGCAGGTTGGAATACAGCCTCTGCCAGTCCTTCCAGAGCCACTGTGCCCTGCATCTACCACAACCATCATTATAAAATTCTCTTTCTACTAAGACAAAAGATGAAAAGAGAGGAGTTCTTGAGAGGGCAATGATTAAGCCAAAGGAATGCATGTCTAAGAGTGAAATCGAAGGGTGATGAGAATTTCAGGGTATGACTAACAGTGAAATCCAAGACCAGCAAGGATTCTTTTCCTGGATGCTTACCCTCTATCACTAGGTAGGGTAAACCACCACTTCCAGGCTGTGTGGCCCCGGTCAAGCTATGAAATCTCTACATCCCTCGTCTTCTCATCTACCAAAATGAGGTAAAAATGCTGGTTTTATGGGCTAGCTACAAGTGTAAATGGATATATATGTAAATATATAAAAATATATATGAATGTATATATAATTCGAATTGAGTAGGATCACCACCTTCCCAGGTTCTTTTCCTCGCTCTCCCTCTAATAACTCTGCCCTCTCACACTCACTCATTCACGGGCTCAGCACACAGGCCCTGTGAGCCCACGAGGCACTGGGCATCACTCTGGGAGGGAGAACGGGTGGGAGTGTGTCAGACGAGGCCCCTGCTCTCCAGGGTCTCGTGTTCCAGTGGGGAGAGAGACCAAAGAAAGGCAACAATAAGACCCAGACGCAGGGTAATAATGACAAAGTGTGATGATGAGGTCTCTGGGAAGAACCCTTGGAAGAAGGAACATTTGAGCTGAGCCCGGAGTTAGCCTTGCAAGGACCAGGGAGAACATCCCAAGCAGAGGGGAAGTCTGTGCCAAGGCCCTGAGGCAGGGATCGGCTGGGTGAGTGTGGGGAAGAGAAAGGCTCAGATGGCGGGAGCTTGTTGAGTGGGTGATAAAGTGAAGGAGGAAGCTCCTACCTGGCCCTGGAGGCCCTTAGCCATCCCAGGCAAGTCCCCACCCTGTCCAGAATCCCCTCACACACTCCCCCGAAAACACGCACAGCCCAGGACGCAGTGGGCAGACACACCATCTCCTTCAAAACAGAAATCCGGACACTACGATTCTCATGTGGCCATTTTAACTTTTTCTGAATTTAGTTAAGCTGTCAAGACTCCCCCCACCCCCAACCCCCCTCCAGCAGTGAGGAGCATGGTATGGAGGGGCAAGACCCCGATGAGTTCCCTCCCAGGAGCAGGGATGCCGTGGGCAGGAATGCAGGCCCCTCCGGGAGCCTTCCAGGCCAAAGTCAAACCCTGAAAAG
The DNA here is from genome assembly GCA_004024845.1 of Tonatia bakeri. Lineage (NCBI taxonomy): Eukaryota > Metazoa > Chordata > Mammalia > Chiroptera > Phyllostomidae > Tonatia > Tonatia bakeri. Next base: position 79,649 of record PVIA01002925.1, on the reverse strand, counting down.
GCTCAGCCCCACGGGTGGGGATTAGACAGGCTACCGGGAAGGACCAGGATTATGGCAAATCCCTCAGACACAAAGCCAGGCGGGGCTCCCCCTGCCCTCAGCACTGCCCTGGAAAGCCCCTCAGCTGACCCCAACCCTGGTTGGGGGCTGAGACTTTGTCCCCTCCTGTCTATCAACATAAGGGACTCTGGAGGTGAGCCCCCAGGCCAAAGCCCTGGGGAGTGGCCGGAGCCATCCCAACCCTTTTCTCCCCACCCCACAGCCCACAGGCTGGCCTGCTGAAAGTTTTGGGGCCTCTAGCCTCCAAACCAGCGCGCACCCCATGACCCAATGTGAGTTCACCCACGTGTCCCACCCCAAACCGGTAGCATTTTTTTGTTTTACTTTTTACTGACATCTAATATACAAAAATGCACACAAATCATAAGTGTACACGTCGCCCCACCCAAGGGTAACCAGCCTCAGGACGTCTGTCACTGCAGCTCTGTGCTGCCGCTGTGGCACAGCACAGGAGTGGGGGTTACACAGTCCGCGCTCTCTTCATCCAGCTCCGCGCACTCGCCAGGTCTGCGGATTCATCCACGCCCACGCCTGCAGCGCAGTTCACTTCTTCTCATTGCTCTGCCGCACTCCACCGCGCGAACAGCCATAATCTACGGTTGCCGGGCACCAGAGCAGCTTCCGCCCACATGGATGGGTCAGTTCTCTCTCGCTGCGTCCCCAGTGAGCCTCTCAGACTGGGCGGCTCAAAACAACCACAACCACACATACCGCCCAGTTTCCGCAGGTCCGGGATGCAACAGCAGCTGAGCGGAGTGGTTTGGGCTCAGGGTCCCTCGACAGGTCACAGTACGGCTGTCGGGCAGGGCCATGGTCATCGGAAGGCTTGCCTGGGGCCGGGATCCACTTCCAGGACGGCTCACTCACAGGGCTGCTCGCAGGAGGCCCAGTGCCTCACCAGGTCCCCACAGGACTGTGGAGTGCCCTCAAGATGCAGTAACCGGCTTGCCCTGGAGCCAGTGATGCAGGAGAGAGCCCAGAGGAAGCTGCAACGCTTTTACGGCCTGATCTTGGAAGTCACACACGTCTGCCATATTCTGTTCATTAGAAGTGAACCACCATGCGCACACCTGAGGGGAAGAGAACTAAACCACCTTTTGAAAAGAGAAATATCCAAGAACTTCGGAGCACATCTGAAAACCACCACAACATGCAACAACTCCTTTTGCACCAAGTTCAGGCTCCTGGGTCCCGGAGAAAGAGGCCGACGCTCCTCCTCCCAGTCCCCACTCACCTGCCCCTGCTCCGTCAGCATTGATGAGACGTGGTCAGACCCAGGTTCTGGTCTCAGCTGGGTCAAGAGCCTCGCCAAGCCCACGCGCCTCCTACGAAAACTAGGGAGAACGATAGTGCCCACCTCGGGGGCTGCTCTAAGGGCTGAATTCCATCCAGAGGAGTCCCTTATCCCTGAATTCCATTCCCTCATGGCCCTTAGTCCATAATTCTGGGTGCAAAATTGAGTCAAAGGCTTTTAGGGGGTCCAAAACGAGGCAGACAAGCCTTCCAGACAGAAACGCTGCTGTGTCCCTTCATTGCTGGCGGCAGAGCTGACTACAGAGACGCTCAAGGAGCCTCCTGTTATGGTGCTTCCTGCCACCTTGCCGGCTGTGGACCTGCGACCCCACGCTGCACCCTGGCACCCCTAGGGACTGGCTCACGCCCAGAGGCCAGCCGGGCGGTCCACCACTCAGTTTATCCTCGGCTGCCCGTGCGGGGCACTGGGGAGGCGCCGCCAACGTGCAGCAGAAGCAAGCGTGCAGCCTCGTCTTCACGGAGCTCACTTTGGGCAGAGAAGACAAGCCGTGAGCAGCTCCGCTTCACCTGATGTTGTGAGAATTGCTGCGAGGGTTGTTAGAGCTTAAATCCGGGCGCCCGGTCTTGCCACGGGAGGAGGGGAGTGGAAGTTCCCCGGAGCCGGATGCCGAGAGGTGGAGCCCAGGCAGGGCACAGCTGCCTGGCAGCGAGCATAGGCCCCGTGGCTAGAATTCAGGCAATGACCGTCATCACGGTGCCACCTGGGGCTGGAGGGGTGGCGGAGCACAGGACCCATGGCTGTCAGGCGGGACACTGGGGATCTGCCCACAGAGCAGCGAGGCTGCAAGGTGTTTTAAGCTAAGAAATAACTCAGCCCACTCCGTGTTTTTCCTGTGTGAGGAACACATTGTCCAGCATGTTCCCTTCAGGATCCTGGCCATTCCTGCCCAGCCAAGGAGCCATCTGCTCCTCAGAAACCTGTTCCTTGACCATTTCCTGGCTGTGTGATCTGAACTGGGTTGCTTACTGCTCTGTGCCTCAGTTTCCCCAGCATATGTGACCCACTCTCCAGGGTGTCTGGGTGAAACTGATGAGAGAAGGACACTGAGCACCTGCCTTGGTGCCTGGCATCGTGGACAGCTGAGCTTGGCAGTGTCCCCACCACCAGCTTGTCTCCTGGCCCACCCTCAGAGGCTCCTGGGCATTATAGTGAGTCACTCCTCCCTGACCAGGCCAGATGCTCAACCCCCCCTCCCATTTGCTTCTTCTGTGTCACCCATCCTCTTCACCCAACTCTTGGGGACTGACCACGATCGCAAATTTCAGCCAGTTTGAGCCTGAGCACATCTGCCAGGCAGTGGAGGGAGTCGTTACCACAGACAGAGCCCTCCCCCTGGCCCACCCACTACTGCCGTCATGGCCAGGGCCAGGCACCTTACGGGTTTACTGCTGTGAGCACCAGAAACACAGAGGTTATTCTTATGTTATTTATCGGTCACTGTAAAAGTGACCGATAAATACTTTCCTATGGTGCGTATATGACCTACATGTACGATCACCTTTCTTCCTCACAGTGACCTGCAGATCAGGTATTACCAAACTCGGTCTTTCAGGTGAGGAAACCAAGGCTCAGGAAGACAAATCACTTGCTCAAGGCCACGTAATGGAAAACTCAAGCCCAGGTTCATTCGCTTCAAAGCATCAATCTATATCTCACACACACACACACACACACACACACACATGCTCATTCACGTGCTATGTACACCACTGTCACCATCACTTTGATAGGCTGCTGTATTATTGAGCACTTACTACGTGTGTACCTAATCTTGAAGTCTCACCACAATCCTGTTAGGAAGGCCCCACAATTCGTAGCCATTTTGAAGATGGAGGAAATGAGGTCCTGAGAGCTTCCTCAGCAGAACGGGGTTTAAATCCAGGCCCTTGGAGCTGTGCTGAGAGTCTGCTTTTGAGGGACCCACAGCCTCAGCTGAGGCCACACCACCAGGAGCCTCCACACACCGCCACATCTCCACCACTTGGAGCTTGGAGCCCCAGGTGGGGTCCAGCATTACCTGCCCTCCGAGTCTTGTGGCGACTTGGCGGGGACCCCCAGGGTCCTGGACCTGGCTGACCCTGCCTTATGCAACCTGGCCCCTGGGGCTTCCTCTGCCCAGAAGTCCCCCACCCGCAGGTTCCCGGGCCCCAGGCTCGTCTTCTCTTCTTCCTTCCCTCCGAGCCAAGCAGGTTAAAAACACGCCAGAAATGAGCCCCCTCTCGCTTTGGTGCACTCACATAATGTGTGGCAAAGAAGGCTGCATTAATCGCTCGGGACCCACATTTTTCAGTGACATTAATCTCTAGCCGGAAAAGCCTCTCTGGATGGTTCTTTTCAGTCTGAAGGCACTTAACGTTGGCCAGGGGAGCAGAAGGGGCCGCCTGGAATTCCTCTCTCACTCCCAAACACCACACCCACCAGCCCAGCCCAGCCTGGCCAGCTCCCCTGGTTATGGCTGGGTGGGTAAGATGCCTGCAGGGGATGCGGGGGACAGAGGGAGGGCGGGTGGTGAGTGAGCCGTGGGTGTGCCTGGTGTGTATGCATGAAGGTGCGAAAGGCTGAGTTTCAGCCATTGCTTGTTCTATGAGCAGAGCACCTACATTCACACCCCCAGGTCTGCTGGCTCAGAGAAGTGCACCAGTGTTTGTGTGAGCCAGGGCATGCACACCAGTAATGTAGGCGCCTGTGTACATGCTCGTGATTGAAAGTGTGCGCCTGTCTGCGCATGAGCATCAGTCAAGGGTGAGCATGGTGCCATACACACCCATTAAAGAATGCGAGTGCAGGAAAAACTGCAACTCTAACCACGTACAGAATTGAGTGTGCCCCACGTTAGGTGAAAGTGTGATTTCTGTGTGCACACACTGTAGTGAGCAGGGCTACAAGAGTGTGTCTGCTGGAGCACACTGGTGAATGTGAGCAGGCGAGGGCACGTCTGACACTGAGTGTGCACAGTGTGGGGAAGGTCACGGTCAGGTCTGGGGTAAGTCAGCAGGGGTGGGTGCCCCTCGCAGATGCACACGATGCATCGTAACGGACATAGCTCGAACACTGAATGCACGCTGGGCACTGTGTCTGGCACTAGGGGACAGTGATGAATAAGGGTGAAGTCCCGGAGCTTGTCGGAACCCATTTGCAAGAGTTGATGGCAGGTCTCTTTCCACCTCCTCAATCAGCAACTTCATATCGGTGACTTGAAACTGACTACGGTGGAAGCATTTGCACCACGGAAACCGGCAAATCAGGCCTTTCTTTATCCAGAGTCTGTCGTTAAACTTTACCAGCACACCACTGAAAAAGACAATCTGTCCCCAGTCTAGCAGGATCCCACGTGTGCTGGTGTACTTGTACATGAATGAACATGTTTGTGTGTGTGTGCCTACTCACCCCAGAGGAGCTCTGAAATTGTGCGGGACCAGCACACAGGATTAGCAAACAGATCCAGAGCAGTGGGAGAGGGAGCAGACTGAGGAAAGCTGAAGGACACCCATTTCACAACACTCCAGGGGACAGAGCCCTTCTTACCCCAAGGGCTGTTGGTGAAATTCTCCAAAAGTGAAAACTGCCAAAGGGAAAAAAAAAACCTTAACCAGTAAGCATGAAGACAGCCACAATTCTCTCTCAGAGCGGGGCCCTGTCAAACTAAACCAGCAGGATCACATGGCTGTGAATGGTGGCTCTGGGTCCTGAGGCGCGGGGGTGAGGGGGCAGGCTCCAGAGCACACACTCATAGCTATGCTGGCTAGAAGGAAGCATAGAAGTCAGAAAAGGCCTGGCCAGGGGGTAGGAGGGAAAGAGAAGGGTGCTGGGTCAACCAAGCCAAGAGGAGAAGGAGTATTGAGAAGCAAATGACCAACAAGACCTGCAAGACAGGTCCCTTTCCCCATGTCACACAGGAGAACCAGAGGCTCTGGGAAGTCGGTGTCACAAGACTAGCCCAGATTCAAACCCAAGAGGGTCTGATGTCAGACACCCAGAAGAGGGCTAAGGCAAGGACTCAAAACCCTTTTAGCTTCCCAAAGCTCCAAACCACAGGCCCAAGTGCCCTGACCTCCTCTGACCTCAGTGACGGGCTCAGCTACCCAGTCACACTGACAGTGACCCACACAGCCAGGCAGGACCCAGCCTCAGGAAACCTCTTGGGAACATCAGCCCCAGCCAGCTCCCAGGGAGGCAAGCACCAAGGGAGCCAGGTGGCACTGGGGAGAGGACACTGAGACCCCATCCCCTGGCAGTCCCACTCCCCTCTGCTGCCATTGATCTCCCTGGAGGGATGACATCAAGGGATGTTTTTTAATAAGAGGGCAGGAAGCCTTGGGAGCTGACCAGCCCGAGCCAGTGCCGGGCTATTAATCAACCGGTTGAAAAGCCACAGCCCTGGGTAACCAGATCCTGGAGAGCTATTAGGCACACCCCGCCTTTCATCTCTGCCCATGGCTGCACTGCGTGGGCTCTATGTGCGTCTTCATTAACTCTGGGCCCCAGGGAACCAGGCAGGCGTGGGGGTGCCTAGGTATCCGCACATGGGCCTCTCTGAGTGTGCACAGTGTGCAGGGTATTGACACATGTGTGTATGCATGCACAGGTATGTATGTGCCGTTGCATGTCTGGGCATGGTCCCCTGTCCACATAAGTGTGAGACAGACCAGAGCACTGGTTTTGGAATCAGATCGATCTGGGTTCAAGCTCAGGCCCCTCCTCTCTCTAGCTGGGTCACCGTGGGCAAGTTACTGAACCTCTGTGAGCCTCCATTTCTTTCCCTATAAACTGAGGATCACAGTAGTATAGTAACTGCTACATAGGCCAATGGGGAGCAAGTAACTCTATTCACACAGAAGTTTCTGGGACTTAGTACATGTTGAATAAACATACATTCTTATCCCTATTACATGTCGATGGGTGTGTACGTTTGAGTGGTAGGCAGAATTCCAAGAACAATCCCCAATAACCCCACGTAATCCACCACCCTTTGAGTGCGGTCAGAGCCTGTGAATATGATAAGGTATGTTCCATCACATGACAAAAGGAAGATTACCCAAGTGGCCAAATCTAATTACATGAGCCCTTTGACAGCCAAGTTTTCTCCAGCTGCTGGGCAGAAGTCAGAGCACTTTTGAAGGATAAGGGAGACTGACACAAAGGAACAACTTTTCTGTCGCTGAGTTGAAGTGGGGCACACATGAGTGGCTCCCAGGAGCTCAGAGTGCCCCCTGCCAAAGCCAGCGAGAAGATGAAGACCTCAGTCCTACAGCTCCGAGGAACCGATTCAGCCAACCACCTATGAGCATGGACGTGGATGCTCTCTAGAGCCTCTAGGGAGAAGCCCCGCCCAGCTGACACCCTGATGTCAGCCTCATGAGTCAACCCTGGCAACTCACAGCGACACACATATGTCCGCTTTGGGCTCTGAAGGACACCTACCTTAGTGTCCAGTCCAGAGCTTTTATGAACAAAGGGGACAAAAAGTGAGGTCCAGGGCAGCCTGCGAGACATAATCTTGGAGAGCCTGAGATCTGCTGGGACTCTAGCAAGTCACTGACCTGGTCTGAGCCTCAGTTTGCTCATCTAAACAATGGGATACCAGCCTTAGCACCACCTTCATCTTGGGAATAGCTTGATTAAACACAGAATGCAAATGCAGGGGAGGTGGTAGCCTGTCCCAGGAGTAAACATTCAGTTCGAGGCCTGCTGACCAACCTCAACTTACACCAGGGCTCTCCCTCCCCCGCCCCCTTATTCACTCAGCTCCACAGCCATCAGTTCCACCTCCCAAAATCTTTTCAATCACCTCCTCCTCCCTAACCCCCCAGCGCCTGCCTACAGCCCAGCGCCCGAGGCTTGCCTGGGTGACCACACAGCCTCCTCCTTGCATCCCTCCCTCCAGCCTCACTCCCCTGCTCACAGCCCACCCAGGGCTCCCATCATCCTAGAGGTCAAATCTAAACTCTGCTCTGAAGATGAAGGATCATTTTCACTTTTGCCAACACAACACAAAATGTGTTCATTTTTATTTCCCTGGTAGCAGTGAATTTGGGCAGTTTTACGAGTCTGTCCCCCTATTCCTGTCTTACCCAGATAACTCCTGTTCACCTTTAAATTTCTTAAGTATTCTAGTTTTTAAAAGGTACCACATGCACATGATACAAAATTCAAAAAGTATAAAAAGGCAGATAGTGGAAGGTCAGTTCCTCCAGCTCTGTCCACAGCCATCCGTGAGCCACTCCAACAAAAGCCCCTCTTACTTGCTTCTGGTGTGTGCACCCAGATTTATTCTAGGCAGATACTAGCAAATGTGTACAAATGCCCTTTTCAGAGCAGGTAACAGAATATACTTTCTCCCCGGCTAACAATATATCTTGGCAATTGCCAGTCTTGGTACAGAAAGCTGCCTCCGTCCTCACTGATGCTGTGTGATGCTCCACGGCAGCAGAGCGTACAACCAACCCCTCTCTCCCCAGAAGACTCAGGCTGGTTCCCCTCTCTTGCTGTCACAAACAACGTGTCGCTGGAATGTCATTTTGCACACATGTGGGTTTACTTCTGGGACAAGCTTCCTGAAGTAGACTGTTGGGTCAAAGGCAAAGGCACAGCCAAATCGCTTTCCATGGAGGTGGTAACCATTTGCATTTCTACTGGCACTTTATCAGCGTTACTGTTTCCCTACCTATGCATGCATTAACCCAGTGATCTATCCAATTTCCTGATTTTTGTCTGATGAAAAATGGTATCACGCTGTAGTTTTCTTATTTTCAGGAGGGTCAGTCATCTTCTCACAGTCTTCTCTAAGAGTCATTTGCTTTTCTTCTCTGTGAGTGGTCTGCTCATATACTTCATCTGTTTCTCCACTGAGTTGTCAGCCCATTGTTATTGATTTACGAGAGCTCTTTTTGTATGAAGGAAATTAGCCCTGGAACAAGTTAGACAATTTAAACCACTTGAATAATTCTTTAGATGTTTGGTGGAATCCCCTTGTGAAACCATCTGTACCTAGTGATTTTTTTTAGGAGTAATTATTTCTATTCTTCTATGGTTATTGATCTGTTTAGATTTTAATAGATTAAAATAAGGTAGATTTAAGGTACATTTAAAGTAGACTAAAAATATACCTAGATGTACTTCTAGGTACATTTTTATAAGTAATATTTTCTTTAAAAATTACCTATTTCATCCAAGTTCTCAGGTATATTTGCATATTTGTTTGATTTCCTCTGAAACTTGGTTAATTCCCTACAACCATTTCTTATTTTATGAATGTGTATTATTTCCATTTTTTCTGGATTACATTACTTAATTGCTTATCTATTTTACTTGGTTTTCAAAAAATCTTACTAGTTTTAGTATTTTTCTGATTTCTAATTCATTAGTATCCACTTTCAACTTAATAATTTTTCCTTATGATTTCTTTAGGTTTTGTTTTATTGCCATGTTTCTAACTTCTTGGATTGGGTCACTAATTTATGAATTCTCAATCTTTATTATTATTAATAAGAGTCCTCAGAGGCACGAACTTTGCTCTGAGCTCTGTTTCAGCAGTAGTCCATAGTTCTGATATAGAACGCTGTTACCATCTCAGGTCTCCGGATTCTGCAACCTATTTTTTCTTCCTTTTATTGCAAGATATATTTAAGACAGAGTAGTAAAATGTATCTTATCTATCTTTAATTATATTTTATAGTTTATGCTAACACAGTTGTCCTCACTTTTTCCTCCTTTGCCCACCTCCACCCAGCCCCCCACCTCAGGCAATCCCCACACCATTGTCCCTGTCTGTGGGTCATGCATATATTATCTTCAGGTAATCCCTTCACCTTCTTTCGTCCAGTCCCCCCTCCCCCCTCCCCTCTGACCACTGTCAGTCTGTTCCTATGCCTCTGTTTCTATTTCGTTCATTAGATTCCACATATAAGTGAGATCATACGGTATCTGTCTCTGACTGGCTTATTTCACTTAGCATAATAGTCTCCAGATCCATCCACGCTGTCACAAAAGGTAAGAGTTCCTTCTTTTTCACTGCTGTGTAGTATTCTATCATGTAAATGTACCACAGCTTTTTTATCCACTCATTTACTGAAAACTGCCTTTTCACCAACCAATTTCACTTCTGGGATTATACCCTAAGAATCCCAAAACACCAATTCAAAAGAATGTATGCACTCCTATGTTCATGGTAAAATCAATCTTTTGTTGTTAATTTCTTGTTGTATTAAATTATGAACAGTAACTGTTATGAGGAGTAATGACAGAATTTATTTCTTTTTCTTCCCTTTCCCTTCCATGACCCAAATTTATTATTTTATATTTCTTAATGTTTATCTTTATATCTATAATGTAATTACATCTATTATTATTGTATTTTTCAATCCTCACTCGAGGACATGCTTATTGATTTTTTTAGAGAGAAGGAAAGGAGGGAGAGAAACATTGATTTGAAAGCAAAACATCGAGTGGTTTTGCCTCTCATAGCCTCCCCAACCGGGGACTGAACCCGCAACCTAGACATGCTCCCTGACTGAAAATCAAACCCACAACCTTTTGTTTTACAGGATGATGCTCCAACCAACTTAGCCACACTGGCTAGGACCATCTATTATTTTATACTTCATATTTAAATGATATCTGTAACCCTCTGGCTATAAAAGTTAAGGAAATCTGTGTATTTACATTGTATGAGACTTTTATTCCCTGAGTTCTTATGTATTTAAAAAGTGGGACTGCTTCCACAGAGCCCAGCTTGGGAAAGGCTGGGGAAGTCCCACCACCTCATCACACAGATGACGAAACTGAGGGCAAAAGAGGAACGATGCCCTGGCCAGCCGACCTGCACCAGGGACCGAGCCAGGCCGAGAACCCACATGGCCTGCTGCCCGGCAGGAGCTCTCCCCCCAGATGACTCCCACCCACTGCCTTCCTGCTTTCTGGATCGGTGGGGGGCAGGGTGGGGGGCAGATAGCATCATGGCCTCTGCTGGTCTGGGGAGGACCTTCTCTGCTGATCCCTGGAATCTCACCTGGGATTCGTTGGGAAGTGACTGGCAGGAGAATTCTCTCCTCTCCCCAAAGGATTAGCAACCATGGCTGGGGGCCCCGGTGGCACATCCTCCGGGAGAGGGGGAAAGTGTGAGCTCATCCTTGCCGCCTCCATGGGGCAGAACGGGTGGGGCGAGGGGCTCCACCTGTTCCCGATAATCTCTCTAATCCAGCCCCATAATTATTCTTTATTAACAGAGGTTGCCGCCTTCGTTACACGCTGAAAGAAAGGCGTCAGGAGTGAAGACACGGGGATCAGAGGCAGTCACATTTTCCAGAGGGGTTTATTTGCCACAACCAAAATAACCTCACCAGGGGAGGGCTAAGTGTCTGTTCCATTCCATCCCGGAGCCCAAGATGGGAGCTCCAGGACCCCACATGCCCCAGTCAAACCCAGAGACCCTGCCAGACTCCCACAGCCCACCAGTTTTTATTCATTCAAACATCTCCTAAGGGCATAGTTTACACATGGCCTGGTACTAGACTTTGTAGATATACAAGTAGATAACACACGGTCCTGCCTTTCCCCAGGCTCAGCATCTAAAAGGAAGGAGGGCAAGTACCCCAACGATTACTACGCAGACTGCTACACGGTGACAGGTGGCCACGAGAGCAGAGGTGGGTCCCCAGGCCAGCCTCAGGAATGGGGGTGTAGGAGAAGCCTTCCTCAAGGGAGAGACATTAGAACCTTGTCTTGAAGTACAGTTAGAAGTTCGCCAGGAGACAAGGCAAGAAAATGACATTCTGAAGAAGGAATGACAGTGATGTGCTAGGACAAAGTTAAACCAAGAATTGGTGTGGCCAGAGCAAAGGTCTGAGATGGGAAGGGGTTTGATTGGGCTGGAAGGGTGGGCAGGGCCAAGCTGCACAGATCCTGTGGGTACTAGGGAGTCATTGAAGATTTAGGAAGAGAAGCAACAGTCAGATTGTGCTTTTGAAAGATCCCTTGGCTGCAGGGCAGAGCCTGGCTTGTAGGAACCTGGTGGGTGCAGGCAGTAGTCGAGGACATGTGTGAGGGCCCAGGTGAAAGATGGGAGTTTGGAACCTAAGTAGAACAGCAGGGGTAGAGAAGACAGCCAGGACAGGGGCATCAGGCAAGTGACACAATCCCTCTGACTTTAGTGACTGTATTTGTCCATCAGGGCACATAGTCAGACAAGAAATCAGAATGGTCTTTGGGCCATTTGTGACCCTGACTCCATCACCATCACCCTTTGTTCAGCCTGGCACTAGATGGATGGGAAACCGGAGGACCTTGGGAAACCACACTCCCTACCCAGAGGCCCTCACAACCCAGGGAGGGACAGAAGGTGTAGGGACATGAAATCTCAGCTCAGGGCTCTCTGGCCTTCCCAGCCCACCCACCTACTCTACCCCCTCCTCTCCTCCCCCACACCCCTCCCCCACAAATAAGCCCCGCTCACTGTTTCCTTGGTGTTCTTCCTAACCAGCCTATCTTTGTCCAGTTCCTATCCTATCCTAGCTAGGGAAAAGCCTCACTAGCTAGACCCCCACTGCCAGGAAGCCCGATCCCACACTGGCAACAGCCTGGTGTCCACCTCCCTTGGTCTCTCTGCCTCTCTGCATGTCCATATCTGTCTGTCTATTTCTGCCTCCCTTGCTGACAGAGTTGTCCTCTGCACTCCCTCCCTCCCAGTGTGAGTCTCAGCTTGGAGACCCTCTCTTTGGGCTTCCCTACCTGTCTCTCTCTGTGTGTCCCTCCCCGCCTTTCTTTTCTCACTCTGCACCTAATCCCCTTCCCAGAACTCACGTAGCTCATGATCCCTTCATCTCAACAACACTGTGCCTAAGTCTGAACTAGGCCCTGGGCTGCGCAGGGCTCACAGAGACGGAAATGAGAGTGCCGCTCCGGTCCTCGCGTCCTTCCCCGCAGCGCACGCTGCGGCCGACCGGGCAGGCAGCACAGGCCGACCGGGTGGGCAGCACAAGCCGGCGGACGGATCAGAAGGGGGATCAGAGAGGTGGAGAGGCACACGCTGGGCTTTGACAGGTGCCGATCGTATCTGAGCCCCAAGACTTCATCCCCACACCCAGCAAAGGGGCAAGCACCGGCGACCAGGGTCAGAGGTGAGGGCAACTCTCTCCCTGCTCCCAAAGGTCCCCAGCCTAGACAGGGAGGTGAGCAGATAAACTGTGTGGCCAGAGCTGCAGCAGAACCCTCGGGCTCCGAGTGGCCACCTCACTCGGGGGACTATAGGTGCCTGAATGCTACAGGAGGTAGCATTCCTGCCTGACATCAGGCAGGCATGGCTCGACCCACCCAGTTGACCTCAGCAAGTCCCTTACTTCCCTGATCCTCAGCCCCAGTGTCTGTATAATGGGCATATCATGACATAATTCTCTTAAAATTCATACATGTAAAATATTCAATATATGAGCCAGTGTATGTAAAACTGGCTTAGCAACGAGTCTGCCATGAAGTACGTTCTCAATAAGGTATACATATTATAGCTTTCGTTGCCATTATTCCGTTTGGGCTGTGCAGCAGTACTACCAGCCATGGGCTACACTTTGAGAGGCCCATTTCTGATCCCAGTCCTGCCAATACCTGGATCTGTACCCCTGAGAGGTTCCCTTTCTCGCCTAGGCAGAACGATGAAACAGGGAGTTAAGACCATGCTTTCTTCCTGCCCTGACCCCTCCCAACCCTGGTCTTCTCTCTCCCCTCCTTTCTCCTCTCCCCCTCTCTCCCCCTCTCTCGCTCCCACCCTTCACTCCAGCCACTCTGGCCTCCTTGCCCTTCCTCCAACCGCCCAGCCATGCTCTGGTCTCAAAGCGTTTGCATTCGCTGTTCCCTATTCCCAGAATCTCGCCCTGCCCACTCCCCACAGCCACACGCTTCCACTTTCACTTCACTCAGGCCTCCATGCAAATGCCCCCTCCTCAGTGGGACCTTCCCTGACCACTCTCTTCTCTGACCTTCTCCTAACGTACTTTATTTTTCTTTGTAACACTATCAAAATCCGGTATGTTGCATATGATCTGCTGATTTGCTGACCTTCCATCCCGACCCCATGAGAGAGAGAGTGTCTGCCTGGTTCGGAGCTGTGCCCCCAAGCCCTGCAGTGCCCAGCTGCAGTCAATACACGCGGTGCACACAGCCCGTGCACAGCCAGCACCTGCGGGAGGAGCTGGCAGTCCACAGACCCGCGAGACCTGTGCTGTGCCCGCAGCCCTGCGGAAGTGATATGGGCGGGATGGCGGGAGAGAAGTCCACAGAACCCCCCGATGCCAGCTGCTGGCAGCCACTGCATGCTGGGACTCATCCGCTGAGACCTGTCACAGCCTGGAAAAGCACAAAGCTCTCCTCCGTTCCTGCCGGGCACATACCCCCTGCCCTCAGTGTCATGGGCCTGAGACGATCACCCCTGGCCTCCGAGCCCTCAGATGTTTCCAGGTCAGGCTGTGGAGGAGGGGGTGGTAGTCTCTGGGCTCCATCCTTTGTCCCAGGCCCCAGCAGAATTTAATTCCAAGGTTCAAAGCGCCTTTGCCCCTTCCCAGATAAAAGGCCGCTCAGCCGGAGAGATGAGCTGGTTAATAAAGGACAGGAGGGGGCCCTGGACGGGCAGGCCCACCACCGCTCTCTGCCCACACCCTCTGCCAGTGAATGCTCTCAGCCCTCCGCTGTCGTTCCGGCCCGCTGCTCCACAAGAAAAGCCCATTAATTTAACACTAATAGGATTTTCAATTTGTCACAATCCTTGGAGATCCAGGGGAGGTGGGGGGCAGGGGGTGGGATTCATAACCAGTCTGTGTTAAAGGAAATCTTTGCAGAGACTGGCCTGGACCCTAGACAGTTCCCCGCTGCTCTAGGGCCTTCAGGTAAGCCACAGCCCCTCCTGGCCTCAGTTTCCTCGATTAATAAGACCAACTTCAAAAGGAGGCTGGCTGTACGGATCACATGAAGTTATGAAGGAATAACATCCAGCAAATGCTGCCTGGCCGGTAGCTCGTGCTCTGCACTGACTGCACCCTCCAGTCTCAGCCTCTCTCCCAAATCTGCCCCCAGGTAGCACTGGCTATGCAGGCCGGATATCTGCCCCCTGGTCCCCCAGCCACTGTGTCTCCAAATCTGATGATAGCTTCAACCAAACACCCCTGAGGGGGTGGGGAGGAGAGTGTCTGGGGACTCATGGCCTTTTCATCCCCAGTGGGATCAGCATCCTGAATTCCTTGTTGTTCAAGCAGAGCCAAGGATTTGGAACGTCCAAACACAGCAGCCCAATGGGAAGGCCCCAGCCCGTGCCAACCAGCTGCGTCTCCATTACAGCTAAGAACACAGCACACCAGCTGCTCCGGCGCTGCTCTCCCGGCAAATTCCTCCCAGATCAGGAGGTGGCCAGGCAGTGAGGACCTCGCCTGTGCCACCCCCTGGCCATGGGCTCAGCTTGGAGATTTCCCATGGTCTGAAAGTGAGGGGTACCCTGGGTCTGGGGGCAGGAGGGCTGAGGAGACGTGTCTGTTGGGGCAGTTGACAAGAAGCTGAGGGGAACATGATGGAAGTACTGTCTCCAGGGTGCCTGAAGCCGGCAACAAGCACACCTGGCCAGGCCCTATGCCTGGCTCAGAGCCACATGCCCTGGGTTTGCTGCTGCTGCCACCACCCAGGAGAGAGGTGGGAAAAGAGGACTCAGGGGTCCGGCACCCCCCACCCCGTGCCCTGGTATGGCTCTGGGCAGCTACTTCCTTAGCAAAGCCTTCATTGGCAGACTGGTCAGACTCGGGGCTTCAGCCAGCTCTGCCTGTGGTCCCTGTTAGTTCTTGCCTCTCCATCCAGGCCCCAACCATGATTTACAACATCGTGATTCCTCTGTACCACGTGGTTGCAAACCAGACAGAGGTGAAAGGAGACAGCAGGGAGACAAAATTGAGGGTGGTTTCAGTTACTCTATATTTCAGTCGCCACAGACCTACTCAGGTGCAAAGAGAATCATATATCTTGTGAACAAAAGAAACAGAAAAAGCAAATTGGTATTTGCTCATTTTAATGGTCACAGGAGAAAGCTTGATGGGGATCCCACACAGGAAAATGGTAGTGAGCCTTCATGAACCAGCATGAATGAACCCAAAGATGGTAAAATGAAAGTTTGTGGGTCCTCAGGCCCAGAATGCCGGCGAGGGGCTGGGGAGGGGCGCTGCCAGAGATAAGATTCTAGAAGAAAATGCTCTTCAAGTGCCACAGTGTAGACTGTAGGAAGTCCTTGTGGGTTCCAGGTAGAATTCTGGAAGCAGCTGAAAAAGATGGGTAGCCTGCCTGGATAGGGATAGTGCAATAGATGAGCAAGTCCTCACCCATGGGCCCAGGTAGTCCCACAAACTTTTCAGGATATCTTTGCTTGGACCTGAGTCAAATCTGTGGCTTGAACAGCGAGTATCCAGCAGGAAGTGGGACCCCAGGGGGGCAGTGGCAGCATGTGCCCATGCAGGAAAGGGACCATATCACCATACCCGAGAGTCCCCAGAGGGCTCTCCCAAGGCCGCATTCAGAGCCCTGCCACTCCCCTGCCAGGCTTCCCTCCACTGGCAGCTCTCGCAGCCAGAATGCTCTCAGTGCTCCACGTGGCTTCCGACCACGCTTCAGTTTAGCTGTGTGAGCCTAGGGGAGATGCTCGCTCTTTCTATACTCTTAGTTCACTGGGTAAAAAATGTAAAGGAGGAGAAGTGTTAAGAAGGGGTCTGCCCTATGGAGCGTGAACACTGTCTGGAAAAGAGCTTGGTGAGCCATACTCAGGAGGAAGAGAACATGCCACTTATTTCATTAGAAAAAGTTTCAACAAGGGATGAATGCCGTGAACTGAGAGTGTGAGATCTGTCATTCGTTCATTCATTCATTCACTCATTTGTTCACCATTTACTGAGTTCCCACCTTAAGTCAGACCCCACTCTAGGACGCAGTGAAGAACCAGAACCAGACCCTTCCCTCAAGAATCCAGACAAGCAAACCAAAATCTCCCAAAGGGACAGAGGTTCCGTCAGAGACCACACGGGGTACGGGAAAGCACAGAGAAGGGGGTTCATCTGGGCAGGCAAGGAACCTTCTAGTAGAAGTGACCTCTAAGCCACAGCTTGAAAGATGAGAAATGGGTAGCCCAGGAAAGTGAGGGTGGACAGAGGGACCAAGGAGGGGCCTGACATGGACAAAGGCAGGGCGACCTTCCTCCTCGCCTCCCCCACTGCTTAGCCACCATGTAACAAATGAACGCGTGAATAAACACGTAAATTAATAAAGAGTGCAGGGGATACAGACATACATATTACCAAAAAAAAAAAGCATCCAAATACCTAAAAATAAATCCTTATGGACAGTGAACACTTCCCATAAGGTGAGCCAGCCATCTGGTTATCTCTGTGCCAGATGGAATGGCCCAGCACTCTGACGTCTGATGCCTTTAGCAAACCTGGGGAAGGAGACAATGGTTCTGTCCCCTTGTCTGCTGATGAGACCTCTGCTCCCACATGCAGTTTCCTTCCACTCGGAGGTTGGCACCATCCCATTCATTTGCTCATTCAACATCTCTTGATCTCCAACCACATGCCAGGCACATGGAGTGACCACTGACATAAAAGCCAGACCTGTTGCTGTCCCCTGGACATGTCTGCCCACCTCCGCTGGCCCTGACAATCGCAGCAGGAACCTGAAGTGCCTGAGTGGGTGTCGAGCTCTCGGAGCCTTCCCAATAAGTCACCAGTCAAGGGCAGGACTGGGCCTGCGGAGGAACATTCCGCCTCGGCTCTCCCGCCCAAACTCGTGGCCAAAGGCAAGGCACACGCATGGCTGAGATCCCATCAGTGGCACCCAGCCAACTGGCTGCCACTTGCTTATTTGGCTTGGAACAGGAAATACATTTTTCTACTATTTATACTGCTGACCTCAGGAATAAACTAATTACGGCTGCAAAGCTGCATTCCCACAGTGTCAGGATCACATCTGTAACCCCTGGTCGGGGCCGAAGCAGAAGTGCCAGATGGTTTGGAGGTCTGGAGCCTCTTGCCCAGTGGATACTCCTGCCCTGCTCCCTAAGTCTTCAAGGGAGAAGGAACTGAGACCACAGTCACCCCTTCTGGATATTCACCTCCAAACAAGAAGAGGTCTGCCTGCTTTTTCCCTTGGCCTTGAGCTAATCGCTTCTCCAGCTCGGTTTCTTGATCAGCACAGTGGAGGTATAGTGATGCTGAGCTCAAGGGACTGTCATTTAGAGTAAATGACACCAGGTCTGAGAAAAGCTCTGTGTAAATGTGACTACCCCAGAAGACCCATAAGCCTGGACCGCCCAGCCCCAGAGGCCAGCTTGGCTCAGGCAGGCCCCACGTGTGGGCCGGCAGCGGCACCGTCCAGATGTGCTGAGGACCTCACTGCAGCCTGTGCGTCCTTATGTGTGAACGCAGGCATCTGCCTCGAGACCGCTGCCCGCAGCAACCAGACCAACCGTGCAAACCAGTTATTTGGACAGAGGCGGGCAGGCCAGGCACCAAGAAATAGAAGCTGAATGAATGGATGGATGGATTAAAAATGATGCCTACATCATAATACTATTTTAACTGATTTTTTTTTTAATTTACTGAAATGAACAACTGTTTGGCTCAAGGGTCAGCAAACTTATCTGCAAAGGGCTGGGCAATACATATTTGGGGCCACACAGTTTCTGTCACACCTACTCAACTGCTGTTGCCGTGTAAAACCAGCCACAGACAACACATAAATAAAGGGGCATAGCTGCGCTCCAGTAAAATTCTATTTACACAACGGGTGGTTTGTAGATTTGGCCAGCCCCTCTGGTGGAACAAGCCAAGTAGTTACTATGTAACCTGGACAGTGTCCTTGATTCTTCCTCATCTCCCCTTCATCTGATGAGCCACTAGGTGTTATTGACTCTTCCTTTCGGCAGCTTCCCTACTTCTCATACCACAGGGGTCGCCCTGGCCCAGCCTCATCGCCCGCCACCTAGACACTCCAACAGCCTTTCACCTCCAGTCCATCTCCCACCTGGAAGCAAGACAGAGCTGTCCACATCACCAGTCTGACTGTGCTAGTCCTCTGTCCTGCCTCCCACTCTCCGGACCACATGGCCGCTCATGCTCTTACCCCCCATCCCCAGTGGCATCTCTGATGTATAAAAATCTGGCCGCAGTAAAAAGGAGAGGGCCCTAGTGTTTTGTAATAATAATAATAATAATAATAATAATAATAATATCTGGTATTTGTATAGCACTTCCTATGTGCCAGGTGTTTTTATAATAAGCATTTTATAGATACTCATTGATTTAATCCTTAGGCAATTCTATGGAGAAGACACTACTTTTATCCCCCATTTTACAGATGAGGAAACTAAGATACAGAGAGGTTAAATAATTTACTCAAGGTCACATAGTTTGTAAGTGGTGGAATCAGGATTTGAACCCAGGCAATTTGCTCTGGAGTCCACTGAAAATCTCAAAGAATTGATAAAAAAAAAAATCCTCCTAGAACTATTATATCAAGGGATTATTACAAGGTTAATATACAAAATTCAATTGCTCTTCTACATGCCAGCTATCAACATGTTTGACGTGCAACATTACCTCTCAGTTATAACGTAAGTTGACCATTCGCCGCATGTTAGCCCTGCGCCGGCTTCTCCAGATGCACTAACTCATTTAACCTTCTCAAAACCTTATATGGGCAGAACAAGGAGCTGACAAAATCTAACACCCATTCATAATAAGTAACAGAAAACAGAAACAAAAAAAATTAAATAATAAACCCTCAGCAAACTAGCAATAGAGGGAAACTTCCACAACTTGATAAAGAACTATTAAAAAACCCATGACCAGCATCATCCTTAATGGTGAGAACCTAGAGGCTTCCCCCCAAGATCAGGAACAAGGCAAGGATCTTTTCTCTCTCCCAACTCCTAGTCAACATCATATTGAAGTCCTAGCTAATGCAACAATATAGGAAAATGAAATAAAAGGTATATAGACTGGGAAAGAAAAAATAAGGCTGTCTTTGTTTGCAGATGACATGGCTGTCTGTGTTAGAAGTCTCAAGGACTCTAGAACAATAATAAAAAACTCCTGAAACTATAATATTATACCAAAAGATTATAGCAAGATTTCAGGATTCGGGGTTAATAAACAAAAGTCAATTGCTCATGCCCTGACCTGTGTGGCTCAGTTGGTTGGGTGTCATCCCAAAAAGCAAAAGGTCGCCAATTAGATTCCTGGTCAGGGTGCATGCCAGGTTGTAGGTTTGGCCCCCATTTGGGGTGCATGCAAGAGGCAGCTAATCAATGTTTCTCTCTCACATCAATGTTTCCCTCCCTCTTTTTCTCCCTTCCCTCTATCTAAAAATAAATAAATAAAAATTGTTTTTCAAAAAAGTAAATTATTCTATACACTAGGAACAAACTATTGAATTTTGAAGTTACAAATGTAATACCATTCACATCAGCACCAAAAAATAAAATACTTAGGTATAAATCTAGCAAACAAATATATAAGATCTAATGAGGAAAACTACAAAACTTTGATAAAATAAGTCAAAGAAAATCTAAATAATGGAGAGATAGTCCATGTTCATGAATAGGAATACTCAATATCACTAACATGTCAGTTTTTTCCCACTTCATCTACAAATTCAATACAATAACAATTAAAATGAAAGGCAGAAAACTGTACTTGAACAACAATTAAAATTTTAAAAAAGATAAAAAGAGATTAAAAAGGACAATTAAAATGCAAGCAAGTTACTTGTGGATATCAACAAAACGAACGGATTCGAAAATTTACATGGAAAAGCAAAGATCCGGAATAACCAGCACGATACTGAGAAGAAAGCAAAGTCAGGGAACAGACACTAGTGACTTCAAGACTTCCTCCAAAGCTACAGCAATCAGGATAGTGTGATGTTGGCAAAATCAGCAAACAGACCAGCGGGACAAAATAGAGGCCAAAAAACGGACCCACATATGTGTCGTTCACCACCGATCTTTGACAAATGAGCACAGGCAAATCAATGGGGAAAGGACAGGGTTTTGTTTTTTTTTTCAACAAATGGTACTAGAAAAACTGGACATCCACAGGCAAAAACAAAAAAGGAAGAAGAATCATCAAGACATAGACCTTCCAGGTTCAAAACAATTAACTCAAAATGGATCATAGACCTAAATGTAAAATGCAAATCTAATATACTGCTGGAAAGTATCATGGGAGAAAGTCCAGGTGACCAGGCTTGTCACCAAGTTCTGAGATACAATACCACAAGCATGATCCCTGAATGAAAAATTTAACAAGCTCGACTTTATTAAAATTAAAATCTTCTGCCCTACGAAAGACACTGTTAAGAGAATGAAAAGCCAAACCACTGACAGGGAGAAAACATTCGCAAACACAATTTCTGATAAAGGACTTGTAATCCAAAACATACAAAGAACTCAAAAATTAAGAAGAAAACAAAAAAATCCAACTTAAAAGATGGGAAAGAGTTCTGAACAGATACCTCACAAGGAAGATATACAGATGGCAAACAGTTATATGAAAAGATGTTCAACATTGCATGTCATTAAAGAATTGTACATTAAAACAGCAATAAGACACCATGACACGTCCAGTAGAAGGGCTAAAATCCAAAACACTGACAACACCAAATTCTGGTGAGGGTGTGGAGTCACAAGAACTCCGTTCACTGCTGGTAGCAGTGTAAAAGGGTGCAGTATGGCCATTTCCTACAAAGCTAAACACAGTCTGTTACACAACCCAGCAACCACGGCCCTAGGTGTTTATGCAAACGAGTTGTAAACTTGCACCCACCCACACACACAAAAAACTGCGCACAGATGTTCTGAACAGCTTTATTCATAACTGCCCCAAACTGGAAGCAACAAGGTGAATGGATAAACAAATGTGCTATATCTATATAATAAAATGTTATCTAACAATAAACAGAAATAAGCATCAAGCCATGAAAAGACATGGAAGAAACTTAAATGCGTATCGCTAAGTGAAAGAAACCAGTCTGACTGACTGTATGACTCTCTGGGAAAAAAGGCAAAATCATGGAGCGAGTGAAAACATTAATGGTTGTCAGGGGTTCTCATGGCTAAGGACGTGGGGCAGGAAGGGTGACAGACACGCAGCGCACAGGGATTTTAGGACAGTGAAACTGTTCTGTGTGATGCTGTACTGGTGGGCACATGACATCATGCACTTGTCAAAATCCATAGAACTGCCAACACAAAGAGTGAAACCTAACACCAACTATACACATTAGTTAATAACAGCACAATAATATATAACTGATAACACTATATCAATTACAATGTATTGAATGTACCACACTAAAGCACAATGTTAATAAAAAAAAGCGAGGGGTGTGTGTTGGCAACTATGTGTGGGAACTCTGTACTATTGCTCAAGTTTTCTGTAAGCCTACAACTGTTCAAAAGTCTATTAAGGTAAAAGAAAAGCCAGTATGGGAAGATTATTGTTACTCCCATTCTATAGAGATTATCATCACCCTCGTTTTAAGGAGGAATATTGTATTTACCCTCCTTTACAGAAGAGGACATTAAAGCTTAAGGAAGTTGTATGCATCCTTCAAATTCACGCAGCTGGCCAAGGGCAGGGTGAAGCTTTGATTAGTGGGCAGGTGGCAGCCAGAAGGATGCGGTGCCCAGGACATACCAGTACTTGGAACGAACACACAGACATTTGAGTCCCTGCTCAGTTACCTCCTGCCCACACCCCTGCATCGTGGCCCTTCTGAGGGATCAGAAGAGGCACTGGCAGCCCCCACACTGTGCCTGCTGTGTGTGCAGTCACCACTGGGATCTTCATGTCCGCCGCTCCTCACCTTCTGCGTGCAGGAAACCCTGGAGGGGTCTGTGAAAGCCACCCCTGTTGGGTTGGTTCAGTACTAAGTGGTGTGTTGACGTGAAGAGCAGAAAGGTAGCTTAGAGTGGCAATTTGACCTTTGGCTCAGTTGCCATGGCACCAACTAGACCGGAAACACAGGGTGTAGGGAGAAGCTCGTGCTGCCACCACTGCTTCTTCCAGCACAGGAAACCCGTGACCGAGTGGGACCTCCAACGGCATCAGGTCCAACCATCACCCTTCATCATGATCAAGACCAAAGGGCCCCAGTTCCTGGATTAAAGGGGGAGAATACGGGTGGGAGGGGGTGCAGAGGGGAGTGAAGGGGGGAAATGGGACAACTGTAATAGCATAATCAATAAAATATATTTAATAATTAAATAAAAGACCAAAGGGGCCCCAATTCATGGAGAGGTGGCCTCAGCCACAGGAACTGCCAAGGTCACCCGTGGACGGGAATGAGGAGTGGAGCAGAGAGCAGCTGTCCTGAGTGCTGATGGTGCAGCTAATTGTGGACGAGTGGGAGGTACCCAGGACAACTAGCAAACCCCACCAAGCTGCTGCCCTGGGGCCCTGCTATGGACGGGTGTCTGTGTCCCCCAGAACGTGTGTGTTGAAGCCCTCATCCCGATGGGACAGTAGTTGGAGGTGAGGCCTTTGGGAGATAATTAGGTCATGAGGGTGAGGCCCTCATGTGTAGGATTAGGGTCCTTACCGAAAGAGACCGGGAGAGATGATCTCTCTCTCCTCCACATGAAGCCACAGCGAGAAGACGGCCCTCTGCAAACCAGCAAGCAGCCCGCTGGCACCTGGTCTTAGACTTCTCACTCTCCAGAACCGAGGGATCTAGATTTCCGCTGCCATCGCTCCACGGTGTTGTTGTTACAGCAGCCTGACCTGACTAAGACGGGCCTTAAGATTCTTGCCAAGACTGGCTTGAGAGCCATCAGGGATGGAGGAAACAAGTGTGGCTGGCACCTGGCGAGAGAACCACAGCTCAGCCCAGATGCAGGAAGAGTCATGACCGAGATCCTTGGGCTAGCCCAGCAAGGGCCTTCTGGCTGAGAATAAAAGACAGGGAAGGCTCTGAGAACATCATAAAAGACTCTTCAATGACTACAAGAAGGTTTTCCATTCATGCCCTGGCTGGTGTGACTCAGGGGACTGAGCACCAGCCTGTAAACCGTAAGGTCCCAGGTTTGACTCCTGGTCAGGGCACATGCCTGGGTTGGGAGCCAGGTTCCCCACTGCGGGTGCGTGAGAGGCAACCAATGGACATTTCTCTCCCTCTCTCCCTCCCTTCCCCTTTTTCTAAAAAAGAAATAAAATCTTTAAAATTAAAAAAAAAAGGGTTTTCATTCTGAACACCTGGCCCTGCACTCCCTGATCCATTCACAAAGCCCTCTCCCCCCCGTAATCTCACTGAAACTCTCAGGAGTCCTGGGAGGTGGGCGGTTGGCCCCATTTGACAGAGGAGGCAACCAAGGCTCAGAGAACTGAAACCACCTCGTACTCACAGTCACACGGGAATGAAGGACCAGAGCTCCTCCTCAGACCTCTGACCCCACCCCTTACCTCTCCCACCACCGCCACACTGCCCAGAACATAAAAAACATGCAGGAAACCGTGGCAGAGTGTCACCTAAAGGAATGTTGTCCTTCAGCCCCACTCCCGCAGGGGCCCAGCAAAGGGCTGTCTCTTCTCAACATCACCCTGATTGATGAGGGAGGGTGGCTCGTTCTACCGCCCTGAGTCACAGTTAACCTCAGCCGAACAGCCCAGGCAAACCTGGGGTGGAGCCGCTAAGAATGACCCAAGGCCGGAAGGAGGAGGCTGTGTCTCCTCTACTGCCTGGTCGTCCTAAGGCCGGTGGCCCTAAAGGGGAAAACTGGATGGGGTTAGGGCTGTGGCTTAGCACCTCAGCTCTGCCAGGGGCGGCTCCATGATAACAGTCAAGAGCCTTAAAATGCTTATTTCTTTGACCCAATAGTTCCATTTCTGGATTAGGGATTAGAAAACTAGGGTTTGGAATATCAACTCATAAATGACTGTCTAGTAATTGAAATATATGTCTATAAAGATTTTGAAATAACATGAAAACTCATATTCTAGCACTAAGTATTAAATGGAATACATAATTGTCCACTAAGTACTATAAACCCACCTGTGTAAAATAAAAGGTATAGCAAACAAGACCATGGAGTCAGCACTGAAGGGTATGGGCATAAAATATAAAAGAAAATGTTTTCGGTCTACTTGTCTGCATTTCTAACTTCTCTGCCTTATCATTCTACAAAAGAAAATATAAAATTGACTTTATTTTTAAACAAAATATAATGCATCAGAAGATTCAATATCATAAAGAAGTCATTCTCCTCAAATTGGCATGGAAATTCAATAAAATCACAACAAAAACCTTAGCAGCTCAGTTTGTGTGTATATATGCATAAGAAAGGTGACAAGCTGATTCTGAAATGTGTTTGGAAGTGCAGAGAAGCAAGAACAGCCAAGTCAACTGTGAAGGACACGCAGGAGGCCTTGCATTACTTCCCAAAGAGTGAATGTCTGGGCCCCGCCCGCTCAGAATTCATCTGTTGAAACTGAATGCCCAGTGTGGCCGTGTTAGGAGGTCAGACCTTGGGGGGTGATTACATCATGGGAGTGGAGCCTTCATGAGGGCGATCAGTGCCCTTATGAAAGGGACCCCAGAAAGTGAGCTCCCTTCCACCACACGAGGACTTAGAGAAAAGACAACTGGCCATGAACCAGAAAGTGAGCTCTCACCAGCCACCAAGTCTGCCTGCACTTGACCTTGGACCTCCCAGCCTCCAGAACTGTGAGAAATACAGTTCTGTTTTACAAGCCGCCCAGTCTCTGGCATTCTTATGAAAGTAGCCTCAGAGGACTATGACACTAGCACATACCATGACTGATGTACCTCGACAGCAATTAAGACAAGGTGGTGTTGGTGCCAGGAGAGACAGACCAATAGAAGAGAGTCCCGGAGCAGACCCACTATGTCGAGCCCACTCTGTGGCGCACAGGAGGTGCTCAAAAAGGCCTTCAGAGTGGCCAATGAATGAGCGAATTCCCCAGTTATCACAGTCTCCGCTGTCATAGGACCCTCATGAGGCCTCCCTCCATGTCGGCTCGTGTTCTGACTGTGTCTATTCCACTCCTCCGAAATCAGGCATTTCAGAGCAAACTACCAGGCTTGCCCGGATCTTCGTTACTCAGGGCCATCTTGATTACCAGTGACAGACACACATGTTAAAAAGAAAATATTATTAACGCACACACATTCACGATCTGCTTTAGCTTCAGGCAAGTCTCGCTGCAGAACATCAAGCCACAGCATCAGCCTCCGACTTCCCTCTCTGTCCCTCTAGACCAGCCTGGTCCTCGGATAGGCAGTCTCCCTCCTTGTCGAGGCAAGATGCCACAGCAGCTCCAGCTGGCTTCCTAGCCTTCCAGTAGGCACTTTGTGAGCACTTGTGTAATTGCTGTGAGGAGCACTTCACCGGACAAGAGCAAAGAACTGACTGCCTCTGTCCAGAGAAAGTAAGCCCGGGGCACGACGGGCCCAGGATAACCCAGTGGGCCCAGCGCTGTTCCCTCAGCGGCCTCTCACCATCCTGGCCTTGTGCTCTGGTGGAACAAACTCTGAAACGGAATCCAGGCACTTGGGGCTGAGGCCTGGCTCTGCCACTGCTTCCGTTTGAGACTTTGGGCCTCTGTGTCCCCATTGGTAGAATAAGAAGTTGGGACTAGAGGTTCGTGAGCTCTTACAGCTTCTTGGCCTCTATTTAAGGTACATTCACTGGTACTTTACTCTGTGCCAGCCTCTGAGCTCAAAGATCTCACAATACTGGAGGGGATCCTCTGGCATCGTGGGCTGGGAGCACAGAGCAGCCACTTGATCAGTCTTGGAGGACTTTCTGGAGGAGGTGATTCTCATAGGATTAGAAGGAGTTAGTCAGGTAAAAGATTGAGGATTCCAGCTTGTGTTACTGAGCAGTCACAGTCAGACTAATATAATTTAGAGAAAGTACTATGGCAACTCCATATGGGAGGGACTGGAGGGGCTGCCTGGAGTCCACAGAACAGTTAGGGACAGGTAATAGCATCCAGGTGGCCTGTGAACATCCCAGGCCAAAGCTCATTACAGAATACCCTGGACTGAGGCCTGGGGACTCCTCAGCCTGGGAGCTGACAAGACTGCGAAGACAGCACATGCAGAGAGGAGCAGTGCGCAGAGGAGTGAGGCAGGAGGATACTGCATCCCCCAGCCAAGAGCAGCAGAGAAGGTGCCTCTGGGGGCAGCCCGTGGTGTTCTCTGCTCAGGAGGACAAGCACCTCAAGGGTCTGTTGCCCATGTATCCCCCCAACTCAGCAGAGTAGACATGTGGCAGGTTCTAAAAACTGTTTGGGTTTTTAACAGTCCTTTAAATTAAGAGATTAAGGAAGCCAAGTGGAGGTGGGGAAAGTAAAGCCCAAGAGGCGAGTGTACTGCAGGAGGAGAGAGCAACGTCCAGCATCCGCACTGCCCAGAGGTCGAGATCATTGGATTTTGCCCCAGGAAGGTCCTTGGTAAGCTTGGCAAGCTGGGGCATGGGGACAACAGAAGGCAGGGGGCTGAACAGTGAGGACATGAAGACAGCAAGCACAGAAAACTCTCTCTAGCCTTTCTGATGGAAAATAGATGGGGAAGAAGAGAAAAGGGGGTGGTGTGAGAGAAGTGAAGGCAGGTGGGGAGAGGGAGAAGGAGAATAGGAGCTGGGAGGGGTTTCAATTCCAAACTGGGTACTTGCTGAGTGACCCCAGATGAGTCATCACGTCTCTGAGCCTCAGTTTCCTCAACTGTAAAATGGAGGGAAATTTACTGGGAGCACACTGACTGGTGTGGCTAAGTTGGCTGGACGCCATTCCACAAACCAAAAGTTCACCAGTTTGATTCTCAGTCAGGGCACATGCCTAAGTTTCAGACTTGGTCCCCAGTTGGGGTGTATGCAGAAGGCACATCGGTGTTTCTCTCTCACATCAATGTTTCTCTTCCTCTCTTTCTCCCTCCCTTCTCTTCTCTGTCTCAAATAATAATAATAATAATAATAATAATAATAATAATAATAATAATAATGGTTACTAGAAGCATTTTATGAGAGAAGTATGCAAAGTATTTAGCATGGTGCCCAGCATGCCATGGGCCCCCAGAGAACGTGCCTTTGACTTCCTCTCCCCGAGCCCCCCAGCGCAGGAGTAGCAGGACACTCTCATGATCAAATCGTTATCCCCATTTATACACAAAGAAACTGAGTCACAGAAAAACAGTGGCTTGGTGGGCTCTGCCTCCCCAGTCCTGCCCCCAGACACACAAACACAGGTCTTCGCTGCTGAGGGACAGTTAAGTACCTGGTCTAGGGCCTGGAACCAGAAACACCTGTTGATTAAATGAGTGTGAGAGAGAGACAGAACCAGAAGAAGGCTGCCTTGGCCTGACGACTACAGTGCCACTGAATAAAAAGCGGGACCCCAGAAGGTAGCCAATCAGAGCCAGACATTCGGATCTTGGAGGCCAATCAGAGCCAGGCATTGGAACCATCTAGTTCAAGGGTTCTCAAATTGGCATATCCCTCAGGTTCACCTGTAGAGCCTGTAAAAACTCAGATTCCTGGATTCCACGCCAAACCTAAGGAATCAAAATATCAAGAGGAAGAATCCAGGAATCTGCTCTTTTAACCAGACATGCAGGTCATGCTGATGCAGATGGCGTCAGGCCACACTTTGAGGGACAGAGGGGCTACACCCTTATTTTATAGAGAGGACCTAAGTCCAAATAAGGGAAGACCTAAGAATAAGATCACATGGCAAAGCCATGCAGGGGCTGACTGATTACCTGGGCAGCCAGGCTCCAGACTGCGGTCCCTCCTGGGGCCTGCAGGAGCCCTAAGGGTGGGGGGTGGGGAAAGAACAACAAAGCAGAAGAAAGAAGAGAAAGCACAGAATAACAGCTCACATCGAAGGCAAGGACATTTCAAGAAGTGAAGCTAATTGCCCAAGTCTTCACAGCTGCTCTGTGTCAGGATGCCACCCCAGACGTTTCTGGTGCGAAAGTCAGCATCCTAGTCAGAGGGGCACACGACCCCCTGGAGGGGCAAGGCCAAGAAGGCAGAGGAGGAGAGAAGCAGGCAGCAGCAGAGGGTCTTGCAGATGCCCCAGGAGAGGGAGCAGTTGCCTCCTGTGCCTGCCCAAGTGGCCAAGCCAAGCTGGCTGATGTGGGCGGGAGCGCCTGCCCGTCCTGGTGCCCTGCGGTTGCCATGCCGACCCCCAGGCTGTGTTTGCGGATGTTGTATTTGATTTCACACGTTTGGAACTCTAATTACGTCATTTCGCAACACAGGGTTGCCATGACAGCCAGCCCCATGTTCCCTGGGTGGCTCACACCTTGGGAGAAGGGGAGGGGCCTGCTGGCACCCCCACAAAACCTCAACTCAGAAGCCCCTTGAAGGGGGGAGGCCAGAAATATGGGTTTGGGAAGCACCTTAAGAATCAGTTAACATCTATAGTTCATGATGGGAACTAAGGTCTGGGAGGTGAGCATGTACCTCCTGACCCACAGCCAGCACTCCACCCCCCACACCCCACACCCCTGTGATGAAGTCTTTGCACACCTGGCTGCCCATCGGCTGAGGCCCTGACAGCTGGCACCCAGCAACCAGCCCGGCCATCTGCCTCAACCTGGCTCTCTGGGCTTCAGAGCCTCTGGTCAATATGCAAGGTTCCAGACTCGAGCCCACACGGGCAAGCGGGGAGGCGGGACAGAGTGGCTAAGGACACCAGTTTAGGTGTCGAATCTGGGCTCGAATGTTGGCTTCTGACTAACCAAGCATGAGCTCTGGACACGTGCGGTCACCTCACGGAGCTTCCACAGCTACATCTGAAAATAACTGCAGAGGCCCTTCACCCTTCAGGCTGCTGGGAGGATTAACTGCTTAGTACACACAGAGAGCCCAACACCAAGTGGATACAATAACTAGTGTTAGTTGAGGTTTCTTTTTTCTTGTTTGGTTTTTTTTTTTTTTTTTTTTTTTGGTCATTGCTCGGTCATTGTAGCTAAATTCTGGGCTTAGCTCTGCCACCAATCTGCTCTATTCTATGACTTGGGGCAACTAACTTTCTCTCTCCAATCCCCTAAATTAGCAATTTGATTATTTTTTTCCCCGATGCTCAATCCCTCACCATTAAACTCTCCATCACTTGGCCCTAAATTCCAATGATTTAGTGTCTTACCTGCTGGCTTCTCTCTGTTGGTTAAGTCAAATTCAAAGGCTTAGTTTAAAACCTCAGAGGCCCCAGCTCCCCCCTCACTAGCTGTGAGATGAGAGCAAATCAGTTCAGGGCCAGAGGTTCCGTCTTCCTTATCTGTGAACTGGGGCCAGGGATCCTTCCCCTGCACGCCACAGGCTCCCGGCAGGAGGCAAAGCCTCTCAAAAGGGCAGGGGATTTTCTTAACACCAAGGCACTGCCACAGCCATCCCTGCAAAGGATCTGCCCCCCAAAACCCAAGACAGATGACTATGTAAATTCCCATTTTTCAGATGAGGAAAATGAGAGTCAGAAAGGTGACAGAAATTGCCTGAGATCTTAAAATAGACAAACGTCAAAGTACAAGTGCTGCTGCTGCTGCAGGAAAGGCCGTGCCCTCGGAGCAGTCGGCACAGCCTGGGGTTGCCTGGGACAACCAGGGAGACTCGCCCGCTGCCCCAGTGCCACCCAACTCTCCACCCGCCTCCACAGCCCTGGATCCTTCCCCAGGCCCAGAGCCAGGACCACCACGAGCTGTTTCCCCTCGATGCCGCCTCCGATTTGTGTGCACTTGAGTTTGTGGAAACGTCAAGCCTGCCCCGTGTAAGGGAGACATGCTCTGGGCATGTGCCCACTCAGCCCAGTCCGACCCACCAAGTCTTTCTGGAGCCTAGCCTTTGACCAGAAGCAGAGCACGAGCTTAGTCTGTCTGGCCTGGGTTCAAACCTTCACTCCCCCAAAGCCACACTGTGGTGCCAGCCCACTGACCTTCTGAGCTGCGGTCTCCTTATCTAAAGAACAAGAACCATAATGTGTCTCTCAGAGTCATCGGGAAGGCAAAAGTACGTGACAGGTACGAGAAGACCTGGCACAAAGTGGCCCACTAAATGTCCACTCCTGCCTTTCTTCCAGGCGGCCAGCCCCATACTGGAGGCTGGGGAGCAAGAGAACACAGGCCATGGTCCCTGCGACCAGAGAGCTTTCTTACCAGCTCACCAAAGAGGGAAAACGAATCCTCATGAGAGAACTGAAGATAAGACAGGGTCCAAACGCTGAAATGGTGTGCCCAACATGTTGTGAGAGACTGTGAACTCAGAGAAGGCGGATGTCACTGTGGGCTGGAGAAGTCAGGGAGGACTTCCTGGAGGAAGAGGAGGGAAGTTGACCAATTGCCTGAGGGCAGAAATGCATGCAAATAAGCACAGAGCAGCATGATGCTCACAGTAATAGATGCAGATGACAAGGAGTGATACAGAGGCCAGAGAGTGTATCGATGATGTCAGAGGAGGAGACTAGAGTAGCCTTCTGCAGGATGAATGGGCTGTGCAAAGAGGGGAAGGTGGAGGCATCACTGTGAGCACGCAGGCACTGGGGACGGTGCCTGCAAAGGCACAGAGGAATGACAGAGCCAAAGGCACTTGAGGGATCACTGGCCCAAGAAGAGGGAGGTGCTGGTCAGAAGCACAGATGGGGCGGATCAGGGAGAGCCCTGAAGGCCAGGCGCAGAGTCCGTCAGACAGGCAGTCGGTAGCCCTGAAGGGCCCTGTGGGGGGACCTAACACGAACAGATTTGAGGTTTATAAAAAACACTCTGATGGAGGCGGGGTTGGGCCGTGGATGCCGAGAGGGTCTTTGAAGGCAGAGACACCAGAGAAAAGGTTCTGTGGGGGCCTCACAGAGAACCAAAAGCTGTGAAGGAGACAAGGGTTGGATTTGAGACCATTTGGGAAGTAAAACTGATAGATCTTCTTTTAACTGTGGTAAAATATGTACAGCAGAAAATTTCAACCATTTGAAGTGCAGTTTTGTGCCTTTAAGTACATTTACACGGTTGTGCAGCCACCCCCACCACCCGTCTCCACGGCTTTCTCATCTCCCACAGCTAAAACTCTGTCCCCCTCCCCAGCCCCTGCAGCCACCATTGTACCTTCTGTCTCTCTGATGTTGACTACTTTCGCTACAGCAGGTCCTTGAATAACATAGCTTCATTCAAAGTTATTTTATTATCATGTTGATGAGGGAAAAAAAAAACAGCACCTGGTTGGGCTACTGTCTGCGTGGTTTATTCTCCCCACGCCTGCATGGGTTTTCTCTGGGCCTCTGGTTCCCACTGTATCCCAAAGACGTGCGTGTGAGGTGGACTGGCCTGCCTGCACTGCCCCCGTCTGAGTGGGAGTGGGGGTGCACGGCGGGCCCTGTCCAGGGCAGGGTCCCACCTGGTGTCCTGGGCTGCAGGGAGAGGCTCCGGCCACCCGGAATCCTGAGCTGGAATAAGTGTGTTAGAAAATACGGATCTCACTTGTTTTTATTACTCTCCCTTCCTTAAATGCATTCTCACATTTATTTTAATATCTAATATTAGAAGTGTTAGGGGTCTTTCTTTAGAAGTTTGCTGATGTTTCTGTGACCAGAAATATGTTGTATGAATTTAACTCTCATTTCTGTCAATTAGCCTGTGGTAAAATTGGTCTCATTATGCTTGTTTTATTTAATGTCCCAGTTTCTTAGACCCTATCAATGATATCAAGTGAGGACTTACTTAGTATCTCATTGAAGTAGAATCCCCAGTTCCACTTGTCCTTTTGTGACTGGCTTATTTCACTTAACATGATGCTTTCAAGGTTCATCCATGTTGTAGCATGTTTCGAATTTCCTTCCGAAGACTGCGTTGTGTGGACACACCACATTTTGCTTCTTCATTCATCTGTCAGGAGACACGTGGGCAGCTTCACCTTTTGGCTATTGTGAATAATGCTGCTGTAAACCTAAGTGTACAACTATCTCACTGAGACTCTTCTCTCAATTCTTTGGAGCATTTACTTAGAAGTGGAATTGCTGGATCATACGGTAATTCTGTGCCTAACTTTCTGAGGAGTCACCATTCTGTCTTCCACAGTGGCTGCACCACGTCACATTCCCACTCAGCAATGCACAAGGGTTCCAATTTCTCCATAGCCTCACCAACACTTGTCATTTCTGGGTTTTGATAACAGCCATTATCCTAATGGGTGTGAAATAGTGAACTGCTAGATCCTGATGAGTGATTGCCTAGGAGGAGTTGAGGGGGTAAGGCGGGGAAGACGAAAACGAGGATGACTCCTGGGTTTGCAACGTGGCCAAGCAGGCAGATAAGATTCGCCAGCTGAGCTGCAAGGGGAAGTCACATGAGGAAACCCTTGCAGGCTACCGAGCTGGAGGGTTCTGTGGAACATCCTGGTTGGATGTTGGAGTCTCTGGGTCTGCAGGAGTCGTGCTGCAGACTGGGAGTCACCAGAATATGAAGTTAAGTCACGAGCAAGAACAAAATTACTTAGGAAGTGTAGGATACAGGAAAAAGAGAAAAAGGGAGGCCTCAGGAGCAGGCAGTGAGCACCCACAAATGAAGACAGAGGAGGAGCAGCCTGAGAGACAGGAGGAAAGCCAGAAAACCATTCTGAAGTCTCGAGGTCTAGGACTGGATTTTGCTGAAAGCAACAGAAAACCCAAATCAGTGGCTTAATCAAAATGTGGTGTCTGTTCTCCTACATAAAGGAAGTATGGAGGCAGGTAGCCAGCCCACCACCATCAGAGACTCAGGCTTTTCCAGCTCCTGCCTGGCTAGTCTTAGCCCTAATTTCCACATCCCAGGTCACTTCGTGGCCCTCAGACTGCAGCTGCAGCTCCAGCCATCACATTCAGGTCCCGATGGCAAGAAGGACAAAGCAAAAGCAGATGTGCCTCCTCGCTGAGGCAGTCCACACTCCAACACTGGGCTTTCCTGCACGCTCGTTCCCGCGCTTCCCCGCAGCTTTCGCTTGCTCCTCACTGGCCACCCACCCTCGTGCCCCCGCCCCCCCCCACCACCCTGTGCAAGGGGAATCGGGAAATGTGGCCCCTTAGCACAGCACGCTGCTTTTCTGAAGATCTTTGTTCTGTTAGCAACAAATCAGAAAAGAATATTTGCAGGGGAGGCCACTGGAAGGCTCCATCACAGAAGGGAGAACTTTCCAGAAGGAAAAAAAAAATGGTAGAAGGCATTAGCTAAGGTACAAAGGGTTAACCATGGAACTTGGCAGTGATGTCACCAGTATCCTTCTGCAGGATGATGGGGGAGGGGGGATGCCAGTGAAGGGGGAAACGAAGACATACTTGGGAGGTCCCCAGGGAAGGGACAAGCTTGGTACCCAGGGAGAAGACACCAGTTCCAGGGAAGGTTGGGGTCCTTATTTTGAGATGTGGAGGCAGACATAATGGCCTGTGAAGGCTGAGCCAGAGAAGGGCTTGAGAGAGTGGGGATGACTGAAGGCGCGGGGTCCCAGGAAAGGTGGGAGAGAGCAGGGTCCAGGAGAGAATGGAAGGAGTAGCTGTGCCCTTGGCAGGAGGCTGCAGCCTGGAGACCAAAAGAAAGAAGGTAAAGATGGGGTGGTGAGGGTGGAGAGGTGGGCATGGGAAACTGAGGGTGCTCCCATCACCTGAGGGTCTTGTTGAGGTAATAGGCAAGGTCACCTCACCTGTGTGAGGGGGTGGGGAGCAACTA
Organism: Tonatia bakeri; assembly: GCA_004024845.1. Classification (NCBI taxonomy): domain Eukaryota; kingdom Metazoa; phylum Chordata; class Mammalia; order Chiroptera; family Phyllostomidae; genus Tonatia; species Tonatia bakeri. Next base: position 45,559 of record PVIA01002925.1, on the reverse strand, counting down.
GGGGCCTCAAGGAGGGCGATGAAGGCCAGGCTAGGGGATGATGGCCAGGAGAGAGGACCACCCACAACAAGAAGAAGGTTTGAAGGGAGGTGCTGAGGGCCTGGCTGAGACTGAAAACCATGGATCTGCAGTGACCATGACCCTCTGGGGTTTTCTTCAGCAATGCCCAAGTGAGCAAGTAAAGGGGAAGGTGGGATGACCGGGAGGAGGGACTCTGGGGGGAGGCAGAGTCCTGGAGGAGGGAGAGGGAAGGCTCAGGAGAACTGCGCCAGGGGTCTCCGAGAAGGTATGGAGGGTCTGGGAGGGGGGGAGTAGCCACCGTCAGGGAGGAGGGCTCAGAATTAGGGTTTCAGAGGAGCCGTCCCAGGAGATGACAAGGCGAGCATCTGGGCAGTGGGCATTTGAAGGGAGTGCTTTCACTAGAGATGAGAAGTTCCAGGAACAGAGTGACCAGGGTGCTAAACATGTCATCCACAGGTCACAAACGTCACCCTGGCTGGCAGTGGGAGAGGGTGGAGGAAAGGCTGCAAGCCAAGTCCTCAGGAACGTGGAGGGTGACAAGGAGGTCAGGGAACAGCAACAAGGAGGACCCCAGAATGGTGAATCGTGGTGGGGTTAGGAAGGAGCATCCCCAAGGAAAGCAGGGTCCCAGGAGGGTTGGAAGCCAGTGTCAAAAAGAGGAGGTGGCAGAGCACCTGTGAGCTGAAAGACATCCAGGACTGGTGCCCGTGACCACAGGCCCAGGCAAAAACGTGTCTGTGGTGAGGGGCAGAAAGGCCAGGGGGCAAGAGGAGAGAGGAAGCTGGGTTTTCGGTGCAGACTTGGTTGACCCATTTCACCGATGAAAAGACAGAGGCCCAGGGAGAAGAGGCTCTCCCAGAGTCGCACAGAGTGACTGAACATGAACTGAGCCCAAGCCTTTGCCCCACTCAAGCCTGCAATGGTCCCTTCCACTCTCTGCGTCTGTTTCAGCTGGTGTGGCAGCTGGACCGTAACTGTGACCCCTGTAGGTGTGGGGACTACACTAAAGTTCTTGGGGTGAGAGATCCCCCTCCCCGGGCCCTGCCCCTTTAACTGAGTCACCTCCAAAATGACAGGCTTTAAAAGTTCTCCCAACTCTGTGTTAAGACCTCAGAGGAGCTGAGTCACAGGAAAGGTAGGGACCAGGAGGAAGCTGGTGATGGAGGCAGGTGAAACCGGGCTGCCTCCAGGACCATCACACAGGTGCCTGCTTGCACAGGAGATGGCCTCTGGCCCACCCTTGGTCACTAGCGTGCATTGATCTGGCCACAGCCAACCCGCAACAGTGAACTGTCCCCAACACCAAACGCTCATTCCCATCTACTTCCTGTCTCCATCCCACTCCAGTGCATTTGCTACGTGCTGCTGCTGCTGCTCCTCCTATTTCTCCCTCTCCTGCTCTGAAGTCTTCCACGGCGCCCCATTGCTTGTAGGAAAAAGTTCTTACCCGTCATGCCAGGCCCCTTGTGACTCAAACCCACTGCCCTCTGCAGCACACCATCCACAAGTCCTCCACTCCGATCTCACGCTTCTCAGCTCCAAGCCTGGGTCTTGCCATCCCACCACCCCACCCCCATCCAACGAGGAATGCCCGTTCCCCTCTGTGAGGCCACACTGAACAAACATAAAACCAGAATCCCAAAGTCTCCATGCCCTCTAGGTTCACTGTGGCCCTCATTTCAAAATAAAATCATTAACAACCCCATGCCCCATGCTGCGGGAAGCCCAATGCCCTTCTTGGTATCTCTGACCCTCCTGCAGAAGCTTCCAGCCCATGTCTTTTCACCCCCAGTTCTGCTCTTGGCCTGAGCCACATCTCCACCCCATCCTGCTGTCTGCCAGCCCCTCTCTGCCCTGGCTGCCTCGTCCCCAAAGCCCCAAGACACCAGGCTGAGTGCGCAATAGACCCTCCTGAAGATCTGGGGAATGGAGAGCTATTTCTGGGTCTAACCAGCAGAAACATCATAGTGAGCATTTCACTTATGTTCAGACCATTCCAGGGCCCTCTGTGCCAGCGGCTCCTGGCTCTGGCTGCCCCCATGTTCCCAAGTCCCTCTCTACTGAGCAAGCCCCTGCTTGTCCCCACCCCGCTCGGAGTCCTGAGCCTCACAGTCTCTCTCTGGTGACAGAGAGATAACTCCCCAGTTCCCATTCCTCATTACACAGAGCCATGCCCTTCACTTGGTGATGACCTCCTTCCGGACCAGGCCCCCTGTCATTTTGTAGCCAGAAAGGGCCTGCCAAACAAAGGGTTTTCTGAAGGAAAAGCGCAGCCCCATCCCGAGCAAGGAGGAGCTGCCTTTAGGCTTCCATCTAACTCGCAGCATTTTTGTTTTCACAGAGCGGAATTTTAGAATCAGAAGCAGGACAATCAAGTCCAAGTTCATCATTTAACAGTTGTGAGGGCAACTGAGACCCAGAGGTCAAGACCCCACCCAAAGAACGCACAGCAATGTAGTGCCAGCCCCGGGGCAGAACCTGGCTCTCTGCCTCCAGGTCTGGGCTTCTCTCCCCACACACCTCCTGCTGTGCCACATCCAGTACAAGGAGGAGGTGGGGGGAGGGACCCGAGAGCAACCGAGCACCCGTCACGGGCCACACACGGTGCTAAACCCTTTCTTTGAACTGGGTCCTTTACTCCTCAGGTCTACTCTTGAAACAGAAACTGCTAGCATCCCCATTTTACAGAGGAGCAAACCAACACCCAAGGAGGAAGCCCAGTTGCCCGAGGTCCAGCAGCTCAGAAGTAGAATTACAACCAAGGCAACTCTACAGGGAGTTTACCCAGCTCGGTCTGAAGCAGGGTTCGTGCTCACTGTAACAGTAAAAGCGAACATTGGTGGACTCCTTGCTTACACCAGGCACCAGTCTGAGCATTTTACACGATTCACCCTCGTTCAATGTTCACAAAAATCCCAGGAAGCATGTAGGACTGTTCCCGTTTCACAGGCAGGAAAACCAAGGCTCAGGGAGATGGGGTGACCTGCCCAAGCCCACACAGCTGATTAGTGACAGAGGTAGATTCAAAACTAGATCCCTCTGTCTCCAAGCCAATGTTCTTTCTACTTCCCTCCCCACAAGGTCCCCTCACCCCCTTCTGCCGGGGAAGCATGGGCGTGGGCACCAAGGCCTGTGCCTGCCTCTCTCCTCTGCCTCCTACCAGCAGCCTCCCCCCATGCACCCCCGCCAACGCACAAGCACTCAGGGCTTCACTTTGGCACCTGAAATGTGGTTCTGATGAGGGTGCTGCCCGAAAAGGACCGCCCACCTCCCCTCTTCCGCACCTCCCCATCCATCCCCGCTCCCAGGTCTGAACAAAAAGGGTTAGGTTTGGGGCTGGAGGCCCCTCTGGGAAAGTCCTGGCTGCCAGGCCCAGGCTGCTCCTCACTAGCAGTTCACTCGGCACTGACCCCTATGGTCCCACCCAGGACCAAGATGGGGCACTGCCCCCCTCCGGGCACCCTCACCTCAGCCTTCCCCACCACCACCACCCCGGGGCCCTGGCTCACAGCCCCATCTAGCTACCACTGAAGAGGCATTGGGCTCCTCTGTACCCGGAGCTAGGGGTGGACACTTGTAGACTTGAGGGAGGTCTTCCCTTGAGCTCCTTGATTGCCAGCAACAGAATCCAATTTGGCTTCCTTATGCTCGAGGGGCATTTACTAGGAGACTGCAGAGAGCTTCCAAAGAGAGCAGGCTGGAGAACCCAAGTCCAGACTCAAGTCCAGGAGAAGGAGGGCTTGGGTCTGTCGAGCAGCCCCAAAAACATCTTAGCATGTCCCACTGGCTCTGACTGAACTAATCCCTGTGGCTGAAGGAAAACAACGACCAGATTGGCTTAGGCAGGTCACATGTTTCACCTCTAAGAGAGAAGAGCCTCATGCAAAACTGTAGACTAAGAGTGGGCAGGGGAAGATCCCGGGGGAGTCCGGGTGCTAGACAATCAAAACCCAACCAATTGCCTCTACAGTGGGCCTCAGACATTGCTTCTTCCAGGCATGTAGACGGTCCCGTGTCCCTTGCATAATCTAAGAGTCCACGCCAAGGTATGAAGGTGTGACACAGTGAGACTGCTGAGTGACAAGGGTCTGGAGGCAAGGCAGGAAGAGCAAGGGTAGAGGCTGAAGGGTTGGACCAGGCAGGGCGTGGCTGAAAGGAGCCTAGAGCACCAGGCCGGAAAGCTGGCCCTTGTTAAACACTCAGCAGGCACCTCCCCTTCCCAGGTTCCCGCCACCTAATGCCCAGCCCACTTAACAAAATGGGACCCTCCTGAAAAGCGCTCCTGCCTGGGCCCCAGGGGCTCCTCCACAGAACTCCCCAGCACCCAGGTTCAGACGCTCCACTGGGTATTGCCTTCATCTGGCTGCAACAGGACTGAACTGACAAGCAGAGAGCCAAGCATCTAAGACACGGGCCCACGTGCCACCACCGGCCAGCCCGTCTGCAGAGGGGCAGGAAGGGGAGTTCTCAGCAGAGATGAAAAGACAACAAGATTGATTTTTGAAGTACTTTCATAAAGCTAAAAATGATCTGGGAAACAAAATCATCACTGCTTTTTTAGCTAGATAAAAATACATAACTTTGTTCTCATTTCTAATTCAATTAAAATGATTCTGGGCCTGGTGTGGTCGGTGCGTTAACAATTGCCTGCCCCAATCTCTGCAGCTGACCTTTGCAAATGCCCACACGTCTCTGTATACTTGTCAGCTCTTGATTGGGCCTGTCCGAGATGCCCGTGACCTGTAAGTGTGCCCCTGAGCTGTACACAGCCTGGCCTGTCGGGGCAGGGCAGTTTGGCTTTGGGGTCTGCAGTGAGTGGGATTTAGGTGGGTGTGGAGGAGGGGCCTGAGGACATATCTGGAGGAGATAAACAGCCAGGAAACAACCTGGACTCCAATCGCAGCTTCATTGACCAGCCATGAAACCTTGGCCAAGTCACCTCAGCTTCCTCATCTGCAAAAGGGAGATAACAGCACTGACCCCTCCAAATTGTGAAAATTAAGAAATCAGATGTAAAGGCACCAAGCCTGGTGCTGCACACACAACAGGCACACAGTGCCTCTCCTCTTCCTACCCAGTCCCACCAGCTGATTGAATTCTTGCTCTTGCCTTACCCTGAATGACCCCAGGCCCATCCTTGAAGACTGAAGGAAGAAAGCATTCCCTTATAAGGTGACTACAGGAGCAACACTGCCTGGGTGGGTCTCCCCAGCCTCAGACAGAGACACCTCCCAGGGCCCAGCCTGGAGCCCACAGCGTAAGATGTGATTGCTGCCGCCAGGTGATGACCTGCCCTGAGTCATGGCAACAAGCAAAGGTTGTAGCATCCCCCGGCAGCAGCCCCAGTACCAGGTGAGCCCATTTATCTGCAGCATCTTGGCCCAGCCAGCACTGTTTTGATGAAGACTCAAGCCTGAACCTGCCAGGCCTTGTAGGAAGCAGAGCCGCTGGGCTCCACTCCCTGAGGAGGGCCACGTGGGGCTTCAGAGGTGCTGGGGGCCATGACAGATGGCAGAGGGCTCCCCTCACTCAATGAGTGTCTGATGCAGTTTGCCCACCCTCTGCCCGCTCCTTCCTTCTTTTTCATCAGGGCCGGGGGTCTGCCCCAGGCCCTCTTCCCCTCTCATTCACCTGCCAGAGGTCACAAACTACTGGGCCATGAGCCAGGTCCAGGCAGCAGATGGGCGCTGTGGAGAAAAGCATGGGCTCTGGAGCCAGACTGTTCAGATATGTGTCTTGGTCTGGCATCCTAGCTGTAGGTGAGTTACATAGCCTCTGTCTCCTCACCTGCAAAATACACATAAATAGTTCATAAATACCCTCAGTGAGGATAAGGACCTTAAGTACTCCCCAGCTGTGCCTTTTTTAAAAAAGTTGAGCCAACAGTTTAAAATAAGGAGGGTTCCTAGAAAAATCCAGATTTCTGGCTTTCCTTGAGAAATCAAGAGATTTGGGAAGACATTGCTGCAAGGCACCAACCAGCATTCCGTTTGGACCGGTGGTTCTCAGCCTCAGCCACACCTTAGGATCAAATGAGAATCACCTGGGCAGCTACTAAAATATTTTGTTGCCTGGGTCCCACTCTAGACCAGTTAAGTCAGATTCTCCAGGGGTGCGGCCCAGGAATCCTATGTCGTAAAACTGCCCCTGGTGATTCCAGTGGGCAGCTGCTTTACACACACTGTGGATTTTCCAGCTGGCCAGAGTGACATTGGCTCTTTATCATTTCACTGTGGTTTATTTTCATTAGAGAACAATTAATTAATGGATCCCTGCCATTTTAAAAGTGGGACATAGAAGCCAGACCCAGAAGGCCATAGGATCCCTTTCACATCTGACCAACTGAGTTCACTCATGTGCCCACCTGGCTCCCCAAAGCATTCACAGGACCCTGGTCTCTCTTCTCCCCTTGGCCAGCTTCATGTCTGAGTCCCTGTGAGACAGTCAATTGTCAAGCCCTCATCTCTAATCCAGCTTCCTGTCCAACCTCCAGGAAGCCCTCCTGAACCTGCCAGGCAGAGTTAGCATCTTCCTGCTCTCTGTCCCAGAAGCACAATTTGCCTGTCCCTATCCTCACTCCAAGACACAGTATTCCCTCCTTAAGGGCCTGCTCACCATGAGACTAGGCACTTCTTAAGAACAGGGTCATATTGTGGCAGAAAACCTAAAGGTGGCAGAAAAGCCTCCATGGTAAGCTTTTGTACTATGTAACTTCCGCGAATTCCTCCTGCCCTTGTTCCTTTGTCTCCCATATAAGGTAGTCATACCTAACTTGCGCATTTAGCTTCTGTAACCTCGCTTTGCCACATAGGCAAGGGGTCCAAGGCTATTTAAACCCTGGAAAGTTAGTGTTCCGCGCTCAGGATTTGGAGACCCTCTCCCCTGATCCCGCGAGCATGATAAAGGATCACGCTCCACCATCTCTCCCGCGTGTGAGTTGTTTTTGTTTTTCCGCTACAATATCTGGTTGTGGCCGGGTGGGTCAGTTAGTTGGAGTACTGTCCCATACACCCAAAAGTTGTGGGTTCTAGGGGTGCATACGGGAAGCAACCGATTGATGTTTCTCTCTCTGTCTCTCAAATCAATAAACATATCCTCAGGTGAGGATTTAAAAAAAAAAAGAGTAGGGTCATCTCAAGACCTAGGTTAGCTTCTAGACCTCACAGCTGCTGAGTTGGCACAGCTTCCCTCTTTGCACAGGCCCCTCACGGCCTCTCAGCCTCTCTCCACATCTCCGTCTGGCCTCAGTTCCCACTGCCGGCTGCCTAGGCCTCTCTGCATCTCTAAGCTCATGCCACTTCAAGTCTTCTCACTGAGTCACAGTGAGAGTCTGGCCCTGGATTGGCTGCCCTTGGGTCAGACATCCATCCTTACACAATCAGTGATAGCTGGGGGGTCATGGGGTGCAAACATGGGCCCCTTGAGCAGGGGGTAAGATGAGAGAGCTTCCTCTTCAAGGGGGTTGTGGCCACTGCAGGCACAGTGAGTGTCATGCACTTCCCCTGCTGGGCCTCAAGACCCCCATTTGGTGACATCTTGGTGACGCCACTCCCCTCTCCCCTTCTTCAGCACCTCCCCAGGCAACTCTGACACCCCCAGGCTCCCACTCCATGCCCCATGCCTGCCTCCTCCGCTCCTCAGGAACAAACCTGTCCAGGGCGACTTCAGAGGAAGGCTGGGGCAGGGTTGCCCGACAAAATACCGGGCACTCAGTTAAATATGAACTTCAGATACACAGGGAATAACCACCTGGTATAACTATGTCCCGATCACTGAATGAGACATACTTATACTGAAACACTATTCACCATTTATCTGAACTTCAAATTTAACTAGAAGTCCTGTGTTTGTATTTGCTAAACCTGGCAACTCTAAAATGGGTCCCCTCAGTGAGGCGGGTACGGATCGAAGCCACACCCCACAAGGAAAGCAGGTCCCTTGATACCTCTCGGTTGAATTACACTGAATGTGCCTTTCCTGAGATGCCCGTTTCTGGGACGGTAACGGGACGGGTTTCTAAATGAGTCTCAGAATACCCACAACACTTCTCCCGTGTGTCTGCTGGGACTCTTCAGTAGCTTAAGAAAAAGGAGGATTCTTTGGCTCCCGTCCCTGAGGAGTCCAGAGGTTGGCTGGCTCTTCGGGGCCTGAGCAGAGGCCCAAGCCCACCTCATTAGGACTCAGGTGCTCTCTCTGTCTCTCTTGACTCCCGTCCTCTGCGCTGTGTCCACTCATGACAACTTCTCACCTCGCAACACCTGCCAAGACTCCAGATCTTCACGCCTCTTCAGGTTTAAATCCTCTAAGCCACGGTGGGCGGTTCCTTCCCAGCAGCCCCAGCAAAACTCTTAACTGCATCTCATTGGCTCTAAATGGGGCATTTCCCCATCTCTGAACCAATCACTGTGACCAGGGAAACACAATGCTCTGATTGGCCAGATCTAAACTACGTGTCACCTCTGGAGTCAGTGGGAGGAGCCGGCTTACATAGCTCCATCACAATGCAATCCTGGAGGGAAAGCGGCTTCTGGAAAGCAAGGAGACAAAACCAGAAGCCCTGGGGAACACACCCTCTGCTCACTAAACCCCCATTGTGAGTCTTACCTTTTCAAGAGCAGCACCCTTTCTCCACGTGAACACTTATCCAGATTTTACATTCAGTATTCATTAGATGAAAAACTACCTGATGATTTTTCTAAATGTGAATTTAGGAATTCCTTGAAACTGATTCACACTCCATTCATCACTTCAGCATCATTACATACGTATGTATTCAGCCTGCAGACAATGCCTGATCCCTGACAATGCTCTGTGACTTTGAGGACCCTTCACAATTACCTAGCCTGCCTTCCCAAGAACGGACCCATCGAGTGCAGAGGCAGAACCTGGTGGGAAATCACCCAGCCTGCGTTTGATAAGCTCTCAAAAAATGTCAGACGCCTCTCCCACCTTGTCACACCTTTCAGAAGGCGTATCACTGAGGACTCTTTGGTTGCAAGCAACAGAAATGACCCTTGCTAGCTTCAGCTACTGGAAGCTCACAGGTTCCACAGCGGGCTGTAGCACCAGGCCAGGGAACCAAGGACGCTGCAGAGCTTAGACTGCAGGAGATAAGATATTGGATTCACAACCAGAATACTATGGTAAGGATCTGGACTCAGGAATGCAACAACATTGCAAAGGAACTTCTGCTGCCCACCTGTAGCTAGGGAAGGTGGGGCCCCTAAGGTATTCCAGGGAAGGGAAGTGGATGCTGGCAACCAGAAGTAACGAACATTCTCTGCAGAGATGACACACCCTTCAGGTCAAGGTATACACTCTTCAATCAGGCGTGTGGTGGTCAATTATTTTGCTGTTAAATTTGCCACCACTTTTTTTTTCTCTTTGGTTATTCTGGAAGCATTCACTTGGATTTTTCCCTGCTCTGGTTTTCTTTATGTTTCCATAATCTTTTGACTACTGGGTGGTCTGGTTTCCGACAGGCAGCAGCGTCAGCTGGTTCTCACAGAGTCCATGTACTCGTGGAGGAAATGTGGCCTGAGTCGATGTCACCCCACCCACAGAAAGGAAGTGACAGCTACACAAGGTGGAGAAATGCATGGGTTGTATCCATAAGAATGATTTTTGTTACTAGGAACAGAAAACCCAATTTAAACAGCCATAAATAATAAGGTGAATTTATTGGCTCACTTTTTTAAAAAAGTCCTTCAGGAAAGGCTTGATCCAGCAGCTTAACACTGCCAGCAAGGACCTCGTTACTTTCTTTCACTTGCCTTGCCTTTTTCAAGACTGACTCCCCTTATAATTCCAAGACACCTTCCAGCAGTTCCAAAGACAAACACCACCTCATCTGTGCTCAGTGGAATATCAGAGAACCATCTTTGTCCCAGAGTTCCTAAAAGTCCTGAGGTTCACTCTGGTCTGAAAGGTCTGGGTCACATGCCCAACCCTAAAACGATCACTGAGCCAGGGTATTGAAATGTATTTATTGACTGAGCCCCACTCCTGGCTAATACCAGAGACAGAGTCAGTCCCTGGAATTGTATGGCCCCCCCAAACCAAAGTCAAGTTTATCTGGGAGGGCAGGGGTTACTGAGAGAGCACCCACACAGGCCCACTTGCCCTGGGCAGTCACATACATGGGAGTTAATTGATTAATTATAATTGCAGCTTCCATCTTGAAACACATTAAGCATTTCACATGCACAAGTTAATGTGATTTAACAAATCATCACAGAATCCTGGGAAGAGGCCTTTTAATCCTATTCTGCAGAGGTAAGTGAAGTGACAAAGAATCAAAGCTGTTATGAGTCAGAGGCAGGATAAGAACCCAAAATCTACCTGCTTCCAAAATCCATTCTCCTAACCTCTACCTTAACTTGCCTCTCAACCATGTGCAAGGCACTGCTGGCGACACTGGGAGAGAGAGCCCATTGATTCCACAGGGCTTAACTGAGCACCTCCTATGTGCGAGGCATCCTGTCACACTCTGAGTATTCAGAGGTCATTGAGGTATAACTTCTACCTTCTGTGGGGCTCATGGCACAGAAAGAAGACAGGCACAAACCCATAATGACAACCCAAGGGGAAGTACTATTTATTCCTGTGCGGGGCACTTCACATACATTATCTCATTGAATTCGTAAACATGCTCTGGGAAAAATGGTCTTATCTCTTCTAACTGTCGAGTTAACAGACAGACAGTGAGGTTGTCACTCCAAGTCGCTCAGCTGTTCAGGCAACTCCACCCGGTCTCACTTCCTAGGAGTCATAAAGATCAGAACAGCAAGAAAATAGCCATGAAAGGTCTGGTCCACTAAGAATTCAAAGGCCTGGAGGAGGGCAGGTGCACTGTGGGCAGCGTGGGTCGAGAGGCTCCCTGGAGAAGAGTGAATGTTGCTGAGCCATGGAGAGTAAGGGTGTGAATTCAAGGTGTCTGCCGGCACCGGTGCCAGCCACATCCCCCATGGGCTCTGAGGATTTGCTCGACTCTCTCAGTATTACTCAAAATCCCAGGTTAGCATAAGAGAATTTTAATAGCTACAATTTACAGGCCCCTTCTCGGTGCCAAAGCTTCACCCTGCAAGTCAGAAATCATAGACATTTTACAAGCAAGGTAACTGAGTCTTAGAGACTGAGTTCAGAGGTCATGGAGCCAGGATTCAACCTCTAGGTGAGACTCCAGAGTCCTTGCTTGTCCCCAGACACGGAACTTCCCCAGGATACACACACAGCTTTACCTATCCTGGCTGTCAGGGGTAGAAGAGGCTGGTGTCCCTCCCGAGCCGCCCTCCCTGAGGCTGCTCTCTAACCAGCCCTCTGACTGGGGCTCCTGGCTGCGGACTTTCTGGGGCCCACACCCAAAATGTGGGTGTTTCCTTGGCAGGGAGTGGGGTTCCCAAAGCCTCTCTCAATCTGCCACTCATTTCTCAAAGCCTTAATGGGGAAGATAAAAGCAGAAAGAGGACCATGGGAAAGCTCTGACCGGTGTGGCTCAGTTAAGCATCGTCCCACAAAATGAAAGGTCATAGGTTGGAATCTCGGTCAGAGTATGTGCCAGGGGTGCAGGTTCAGTGCCCAGTCAGGGCACATAAGAGAGGCAACCAACGAATGTTTCTCTCTCACATCGGTGTTTCTCTTCCTCTCTTCCTCCCTCCCTTCCCCTCTCTCTATAAATAAATAAAAAGTAACCATAGAGGAAATGGGCATGAGTTTCAAAGACACATAAGCCTAAGTTTGAATCACCTGAGTTTGAGCCACTCGAATGCTAGGTGATCTCAGGCAAGTCCTGTCTCTGAGCCTCAGTTTCCAGAGCCATTAAACAAGAGCCAATGGTCCCCACTAGGTAGGTTGCAGTACACCAGAAACCAAAACGCCATCCTTCAAGTGTTTATTTCTTCCCACCCTCCCCTATCCAATCGGGTACCAAATCCTTAATTTTATCTCCCACATATATATTTCAAATGTATCCATCTCTCTCTGTCTGCTATGTCACTTCCCTCATCCAAACCACCATCAGCTCCTGCCCGGACTACTGCCGCAGACAACTCACAGGTCTCCTGGTTCCTCCTAGCCCCTTCGATCCATGCTCCATAGCGTAGCCAGAAAGAACACACGCTATAGAACATTTACTCAACGCTGCCGCCCCCACCCCCAGCCACAGCTCTCCGATAGCCTCCTTTGGCTCTCAGCAAAACTCCCAAACTAATTTCTGCTACCTCCACAGAGGCTCATGGGGGCTGACCCTGCCACCCCACCTGCCAATCTCTTGCCCTCTGCCTGGGGCTCCCTGCACCCAACCTCAGGGCTACTCTGCTCCCTCTGCCATGAACACCCTTTCCCACCCTAGGCCTGTTAACTGCTTATGCCTCACATCTCTATTCAATGGCCACTTCTTCAGGGAAGCCTTCTTGATTTCTCAGACTAGATCAGATTCCTCCACTAACTGACCTCACCTTGCACTTCTCCTCTGTACCACCAGTCACAACGACAACTACACAAGGTTTAGTGGAATTGGTCCTTGGATATCTGTCTTCTCGGCCATGGACACATTGATTTTACCTTTTCCCCGGGAGAACACCTGCACCTCCCCAACATACACCTAATGGATTCAGAGGTGGGGATATCTGGGTGTTGAGAGAGGAGGGGGAGCTGTAGGGACATTGGCTGGGGCAGGCACCCTCAGTGTCCCATGGAGAATGCCCGGGTGAGAATGAAGCCCCCAAACAGAGAACGTGAAACCAAGAAACAGAGAGAGGGTAGCGGTAGCTGGGAACGTGGCTCTGCCCCGGAGTCAGCAGTGCCTGAAAGTCTTCCCCATTGTGTGTTCTGCTTCGCTTTGCTTTGCTTTAGCTGGTTCACCTTGCAAACCACCCGTGAGAGCCCAATACACCTTTCTGGACTGAAACTCCCCAGAGATGACCACAAGTTTGTCTTCATCGGTGTTGCACCCCAGGCCTTGTGCAGAGCCTGCTCAGTGACCTCTTGTTGGGTGAACTGATGAAATGGACATCGGACTGCCCGATATGGGATAACAAAAGAGTCTTGATTCTTAAGAAACATGATGCCCTCTCACTCTCCCCTCACACAGGAGCTGCCAACCTGACCAGAGCAGAAGCCTCCCTGATGTCCCAGCTCCAGGACCCCTCCCTTGGGGGAGCCAATCCCAGCCATCCCACTGCGGCCAGCCTCTGTGGCAGCAGGCTCCTCTTGGGCCCTCTAGCTTGTACCCCCACCTCACACTCAGAACCTGAGGTCTCTTCCTTTGCTTCCCGGAATATTCCAGAGCTGACCCATCACCCCAGGTGGATACCTAAGTAGCCAAGATGACTGTTTACCCTCTACCCTTAGAGACCATCTCCGGTTTGTGGCAGTGGGCACCCCACACCGCTGTCCTCTGCCCACAGCCCAGCCGAACAAGCAAAGGTGTTTCCTGCTAGGGGTTGGCATTGCCCAGGCTGGGTTTCCTACCCCTCCATGCCATCACCCCACACACATCTGCTCCCTGTCCACCCCGGTAACCCACAGGCCCCAGCATGCCACGCACTCACCTTCTGGTCTGCCTGGGGGCCCAAGGGAGTGGGAATGAAAACTCACCTCCTTTTGCTCCTCTGGCCCCACTGCCCAGGGCTTCAGCAAACACCAGGCAGATGGTGGAGGATGAGCCCTTGGGGTCTGGGGTCAGAGAAACCTGGGTCCAGCTCTCCCTCTCCGCTTGCAGCTCTGTGACCTCAACACACTTCACCTCTCCGAGCCTCAGTTTCTCCTTATGCAACATGAGGATAATAACTGTCCCCACCCCACGGGCAGTCATGACCACAGAATTAGCATAGTGCCTGGCACATGATCTAACATGGGCTGGCTTGAGGAGCCCTGGCCAAGGGCTCGGCCTTTTTGAGGGGACACTGAGGGCTTCACTCCTTACCTGAGGGGACAAGAGGAAGTTGGCTTTTTCCTGAGGGAACACTGGCCTGGGAGAGCTCGGCCTCACACAGAGGGGAGCCTGCCTCTGGGGACACCTTCTCTTAGTCACCCGGTTGGAAGGGAAACCCAGGGTTTGAGCTGACGTTGCATTTGTGTAGCCCAAACCCTGCATTAATTTGACCAGTGGTTATTTCGGGAGGCTCTGGGAGGTCCCCTGGTGGCTTCGGGGCCTGAAGAGCTCCCAAGTTGTCCCTCAACACAGCAGACTCCCTGGTGGCCCCAGTCCTCTTGTGTGACAAAAAAACTGTCGACCTCTTCGAGACACTTTGGAGCCATACCCAACCCTGTCCCCTGTCACCCCATCACCCCTCCAGAGACAGGCCTTCCCACACGCATGCACCCACCCAATTCCCCAGAGTTTTGCTATTTCCTCTAAACGGGATCACCCCACCTGTGAGCACGGGTCTTGAAGTAAGTGATTGAGGGTGTCCTACGAGCTGTGTGGCCCCGGATGAGTCGCCTCACCTCTCTGAGTGTCATAGGATGGGGAAAACATGACCTAACCCCCTGGACACTGTGAGGATTAAACATGGAAACTTCAGAAAATGCTGGACGTGCCAGGAGGCCCTAAATAAATGATGAACATACGTGGCAAGGAAATGACACATTTACATTCTTCTCCCGCCCCTTCCCGTGCTTGCTGTCTAAGGAGAGTGCAGGCCTGAAAGCAGAGAAACTGGGGGAGAGGTGAGGAGAGAGTGAGCCAGGCATTGGGCCCTGAGCGGCCCTGGGAATGCGACTGGGAACAAGACAAAGCTTTGCAGCCCCCAGCAAGAGTGCATCTAAAGGCTCCAGCCACAGCCTGTCCCCTTCCCTTCCCACCCTGGGCACAGCATGGGGACACCCCAGAGCACACGTCCAGACTCCATCCACGCCCACCCGACACCTGCTCCATGGCCACCTTGGCCCAGCGGTGCTCACACCTCCAGTGCAGCTGCCCTCGGGAGAACGGCCTGGAGAAGAGCCTCACACGCACCTCAGCAGCGGGCTCGGGCCTCTGGGTGGGGTGCTCCAGCATCTGCGGGGTGGTCTATGAGGGGGTGTGTTATGGGCTGTGGGTGGGCACACCCCCAACCTCTCACCCTGTGAGATGGAGTGCAGGCAAAAAATGGCCAGAGCAGGGTCCAAGGTCAAGGTCAGGGCCTAGGTCTAAGTGCAGTTAGGAAATGACTAAAGCTGTGCTCTGGGGTCAGAAAGATGAGATGTTAAACAAGGAATTCTAAGAAAGAACAACCTGTAATACACATGCCTGCATGGGGACAGTCTGGCTTCACATGCGGGCACTGTCAACTGAGGCCCCTCAGGCCCCTCCTGCTGCAGAGCCCTCACCCAAGACCTTCAAGGAAGGTTGTTCAGGGAGCCGCACCCATAGCTAAGCCCCACACTCTGGGACCTGCTGAGGCCCAGTGTCCTGGGCTGTTTCCCCAGGGGTGTTTCCCAGTGTTTTCCAATGTTTCCTGACCTGCTACAGGCTCCTGCCCACCCCACACCCACGGAAGCGGATCCTCAAGGGGGGCAGCCAAGTCAGCATAGTTAATAAGCACCCTGGGGCTCTGATGTACCTTGAGGTTTGAGTACCACTGCTGGAGGGAACACACCCCATTTGGGCATTTATTCAGCAAGCTTTTGTTGAGCATCTACTATGTGCCCGACACTGTTCTAGGCCCTGAGGATACATCTGTGAACAGACACAACCCCTGACCTGAGAGTTGACATCCTAGCAGGGGAGAAAGTAAGATAAATAAATCTATGACAAGGTAGCTCAGACAGTGGTGAATACTGCTAAGAGAATAAAACAGAGAAAGAGTAGTCAGGGAAGGCCTCCTGGAGGAGGTGACATGTAAGTTGAGACCTGAAGGCTTCAAAGGCAAGTCTGTCTGCATCCACACCCTAACCACTGCAGGCGCTGCCTCTCTTCATCCGGTCAGCCTCCTGATTCTGAGGGGCCAGGAAAAGCGAAAGTGATGGTGGAAAGGTCATGCTTCCTCCCTCTGGAGAAAAACCTTCACAAACTAAGCGTGGAGGGAAGTGGTGATATAATGCCCACCACATATAAATACGCCCGTCCGCTCCAGAGTCGCCCTGGAAACCTGCGGTCAATTTGGACTTTGCTTAAGGCTGAGTTCCCTGCCACCAGGAGCCCAAAACGGCTGAACAAACTTCGAGCTTCACATGGGGCTGGCCCTTGATGAGTTCAAGGCCGGAGCATTTCTCCAAAGTCAAAACCGCAACAGGAAGGCACAGAAAGAGTCTTCTGAGGAGGCCCAGCCTGGCACGAGGGCTCCAGACAGCCTTCCCGAGGCCGGCACGGAGCAGGAAAAATGGAAGCCAGGAATGTCCCCTCGCTCCAAAGTCTCTACCCTGCCCAGGGACCACCATGCCTGAAACTCCACTGTGAGAGTTCGGGGTTGGGGTTAAGCTCGGCCCAGAGGGCTCACTGCAGGAAGGAATGACCCCAACATGGGCAGCGAGGAGGAGGGACGCTGTGTGGTTTAGCTGTGCTGACTCTGCCCCGAATGTTCCTTGAGAGTTCTGGATTCAGATTGTCTGTTCCCACTTCCCAAGGAACCAGCTAGTGTCTCGCTGGGAAACAGGATCAGCCTCGTGGTTATTCAGAGGGAGTGGAACCTGGAGCTCAGGTTCTTGGTTCTGGCTCTGCCACCGGGCAAGTCTCTCTTCCCGTCCCTGGGCCTTTTTTATAGTGGGGACTGTGGCCTAAAACAAATGCAGGCGCCCTGGGGCTGATTCTGTCTCTGAACAGAGGGAGGGAGACGGGCCCCAGAATGAAGGTGGTGGCTGTGGCAGTGAGGGTCTGGAAGGGGAGGGAAGGGCCCTGGAAGGGAAAATGAGGTGTTGGGAAGGAACCTGCTGATTCCCCAGTGCCGCTGCCACCTGTGCCCACTGGCCCACTTCCTGCCACCTTCCCTTGGCCCTCAGACCCCCAGGGAGCTTGACCCATTTGCCCCAGAGCAGACCTGAGCCCACACTCCAGCAGGCTGTTGGCCAAAGCCAAGCCCCCAGGCAAGGCAAGTCTCCTGTGTGATTGAGGAGAGGCTTTGCCAAAGCTGCTCACACTGGACCTTGGCCGGAGAGAGTGAGCAGCACAGAGGCCCAAGCGCTATCTGTACCAGGAGGAACTCTGGCATTGGGGCAGACAGGGACCTGGGCTGGAATCCCCACCTTTGATTTGCTGTCTGACTTTTGACCAGATCCTTGGCCTCTCTGAGCCTCAGTTGCACCATCTGCAGAATGGGGCTAACAGTCCCTCTGAGAGTCCATGCGAGGCTCCCAAGAAATCATGGACCTACTCTGCCCGCCTTAGGGCCTGGCACACAGTAGGAGTTTTAGAAGAGAATACTGCCCTTCTTCTAATAAATGTGCACTGAGCTGTGCCCTTGATCCTGGTCCCAGCATTTACCCAGGGTCTCAGCTTCCTCCACAGGACGAACTGGACTTAACTCAGTTCAAAACTACAACTGCCGCATCACCCCACTCTGCCACGGAATCTCTGCACGTCTGTTACTGAGTGAGGTTCTGTCCCGTGCACGGCACTGCCACCATCGATAGTAACTACAATCTATTGCACACCTAACTACGTGCGTGGTATGTTACACACTTTTACTATCCCATCACGTCCCACAATGAGTCTACAAGATGAGGAAACCCACATTTTACAGATGTGAAAACTGAGGTTCAGGGACCTCACAAAGGTGAAAAGAAATTCAAGCCCAGGATTCACCACCAGGCCACCCCGCCTCCCAAGACTGAGGGAAGCCTCTGCTCTCTCAGCACTTCAGCGACCACGGCTGGGGAGACCCTAGAGGAAACAGCAGAGGCTTATTAAGTGGTTCCCCTAACCAACCAACATTTGACAATTTCACTAAAACTCAATTGTCCTACCTTAACGCTTTGCCTCCTTTTTTAAAAAATAAGATCTGCATTTCAAGGTCAACCCTACAGCTACTCTGAACTCTGGAAGAGCCAAGAGTGGGGTTGGGATGCTGGGAGCACATTTTTAGGGTGATCATGTTTGCCAAGCCCAACATGGACAGATGAGGCCTGCCAAGGACAAGGGTCCCCAGATAGATGAACTTGGGACCATTCGGGGAAATCAAGGTCTTGGGATCACTGCTGGCAAATCCCCACAACGCTTCAGCTCTCTCTGGCAAAGCCCGGTTGCGCCTCCAGGCAGGACTCAACTGACATGTTTCTGGACCAGCTGTGGTGGCCGGGGCTCTGTGGGCCTCTGGCCCCCAACACCCTGGCTGGAGTTGGGGCTGGGGCTGGTCAGGAAGGAGGGAGGGTTGGGCAGGCTCTGTGGACAGAGAGGATTCAGGCAGGCAGGGAGGAGAGTGTGTCTTCGCCAAAGACGCATCCTGGCACAACGGAGGAAATTGGTCTTCATGGTCAAGGTGAGCTGAGTTTCAATCCTTGCATGGACTGATGGATGGATGGATGGATGGATGGATGATGGATGGACTGACAAATGGATGAAAGTACAGATAGATGAGTAGATAGGTGGATGGATAGATAGATGAACAGACTGACAGACGGATGGACAGACAGATGGAAGAATGAGTGAATGGATGGATAAATGTATGAAAAAATAAAGGAAGAAAGGAAGAATGATCAGTTAATCCCAAGGCTGCAGCCTCTTGTGTCCCATCTGGCCCAGCATCGCACCCCAAACCTATCGATCGGGACATGCTGGGTGATGTCGGAGTAACGAATAGCCCCAAAGCCTCAGTGGCTCTGAACTGCAAAGGTTTAGTTCTTGTTCTTGTCCACACCGCCTGCCTGTGAGTTGGCAGGGGCTCTGCTCCACAGGGTCCTCACTCAGGACCCACGCCAACCCCATCTTGCTGGTTGCAGGCTGCTGCCACATTTCATTGGCAGAAGCCAGTCACACAGCCACTCCTAAGTTCAAGGAGTGGGGAGAGCCTTCCCCGCCACAGCCCCCACGCATCTGGAACAGGGAGAACCGGAATATATGTGAACAGCCCTAACGCTGCTACATGTCCTCCAGCTGTGAGGGAGCACTGTCCCCTGAGTCATTGGGATGGGACTGGATGAGAAGGCGAAACACAGAATGAAAGGCCCTGGACCAGCTCCTCAGCAGGGACCCCAGAAACCTAAGGAAACGTGTTCGTTCTGCGTGCAGTGGGTGCAGACGTCAGGGCCAACCATGAGCAAAAGCCTCCCTGGGGGCTGGGGCGTGAACCCTGTCCCAGTCCTGTCTGACGAACCCTTGCTTCCATCTGTGCCCTTGTGGCCCCAAGAGCACGCCATGCTGCAGGACAGATGTGGGGCATTTAAGCCAAAACGTTCCCTGGAGGTTATCACTTACAGGGAAACTGAGGCTCAGAGACTGAGGGTTCCCAGTCCCCAGAGCTGAATACAGAAACTCTGTACTGACTCCTTTCTACCCATAAACCGCAGGCAGCCCCTTCATGATGGGCAGTGGGAGAAAGGGCACAGTGCCTGCCTTTCCCCTGGCCAGAGCTTGACTGCCAAGCTTGACACGCAGACATGGGCCTCGGGGGCTGCTGGGGGCCTTTGGGGCCTCTCCCACTAGGCCGGGGCCCCTTCCCATATGCCAGGAAGTGCTAGATTTGAAGTCTGGCAGGTTCCAGGCCCTGCCACATGGGCCCCAACTGCGTGTCCCTGGGCAAGTCACTTCACCTCACTGAACCTGTTTCCTAATCTGTAAAATGGGGGCTCTGGGAAAGTTGGGGCTGTTTCTTCCAACATGACACGCAGACACATATGAGGAGGGCGATTTCATCCCCTCGTCCCCATCTCAATCAGCCCTGGCTCCCCAGAGGCCAGCACGAGTCCTGCCCAGATTCGTGCGCGGGCGATGTTTTGATGAACTGAACTGACTGACTCTTGATTCATTTCAGCAGGAACCTGTCAGCTGGGGGCCAGCACTGGGGATGTCTGGATGATAAAATCCCTCGGCCAGGGAGGAGCCCAAATACATTCACCGAAGACGCAGCAGAACAGGGGGCTCTGGCCACACTGCATGCTGGACACCGGTCTGTGTTTTGCTCCTGCACAGATTGGAAGCCCACCTCCCACACCGGGCTGGGAACTCCACGGACGAAGGGACTAAGTCGCTGAATCTCTCACAATGGGCTCAGGACCTGGCACGTGGCTGATCCTCACTGACTCTTCGCTGCCTGGATGAAGGACCTTCCAGAGCCCAGCTCTGTTCCTTCAAGCAGTTCCTTCTCCCTGAGCCTCAGGTTCTGTGTCTGGAGATAGGATGGTTGGGAAAATTAACTGAGGTAACAGTGAACTTAGATAACTTCATTTGCAAAGTCCCTGGATGGTCGCAGGCCTGCTGTGGGCATGGCCATTACCATCCCTGTTAACGTTATTGCAAAGTGCTGTAACAGTGTAGAGGCAAGGGAGACCCTCAGGGACCGCTCCGGTGTCCAGACTTTCTCATACATTTTCGATGAGGAAATTGAGATGCAGAGAAATGACAGAACTCACCAGCTCGCACAGAACCTAAGATGTCAGACCACGGGAGAGGGCACTTCCTGAGTGCCCACCGCGTGAGTGTCTCCAGTGTCCGAGCTGCTACACTGAGCCGGCAGTACTTCCCACACCCTAGTTTATCATCCCCATCACACAGGTGAGGAAGCCGAGGCTCACGGAGGTAATGAGACTTGTCCGGGATCCACAGTGAGCTGGTAGCGAAGCAGCACTTCCCACCCCTACCCAGGGCCTCAGCGTCAGACCTCAGCACCCACTCCACCCCTGCCCACCCCGGGGAGGGTGGGATCTGAGCAATGCCCTGGCCACCCCTGGCTGCTCCCGGAAGCGCCTCGTGTCTACACCTTGATCTCCACACCCACGATGCCAGGAAACCCCAGCGAGGCCAGCCGAGCTCCGGGGTATTTATAGCGGACATGCAGAAAAACTGCCACCCCCATCTGTTTACTCAACAACGCTCTTCTAGCTGGACACATTCAACCCCGCCAGCCACAGACAGACCCTCACCGCCGCCTCATCTATTTTTTCCTCCCCACTTAATTTTGCATCATTCCAGCTTCCAAAATAAACTTCTCCAAACCAGCCGGACTCATTCTGGCCCAGAATCCCTAACAGAGAGCCCCCCTCAGCCCCAGCCCCCACATCAGCCTATACGGCAGAGCCACCAAACCCAGCCCGGCCCCTCGGCTGCCTTTGGCCTTGATTTAGAAGCAGCTGCTCCTGCCCTGGCGGGCTTCTGACACGCCAGTGCCGGGGTGTCTGCATCTGTGGGGATGCCTCCCTGGCTGGAGACCAAAAGTGCTGCCCTCCCAGCTGCCCCGACACATACATGTACATGCATGTGTGCGTGCATGTGCGCGCGCACACACACGGCATCCCACAAGCCTAGTCTCCTTCAGGCCATTCCCGACATGTTAGGTGGCCTCCCCCTCCCTGCTCTTACCCTGGCCCCTGCCGACTTCTTCCCGCTTCATCGCAGACCCACCCACTCCCCCATCTCTGCCCACCCACCACTCTGAACTTCTTCCCTTCCGCAGACGCACCATGTATCCCACCCACAGGCCTTTGCGAGTGCGAGGCGCTTAGCTGAGAACACGCACTTCGTCCCTCACCGTTAGCCGAACGGACCCTACTAACCCTCCAGGCCTGAACTTAGGCATCCCCTCCATCAGGAAGTCTCCCCTGCCTCACCAAGAAGTTTTGCCAGCATTTTCCACCTCCAAGGCCACTCCCAGGGCAGACTAGGGTCCCCACAATTCTCTGTGGATTCCTCAGTCCGGCCCTGGGCCCTGCACACACAGGCAAACCAGTTCTCCAGTCCCCATGAGAAAGCACTCCCTCACCACAGGATCCAAGAGAGCCCTCAGTTCACCCTCCTGGGGCGGAAACCGGGCGCCTCAACTGCTCCTGCTTCACAGTTCCAAGTATGCATTTGCCCCTTGATCTGCAGGTTTTCCAGGCTAGCAATTCCAAAGACCATTGATTCTTTTTGAGCTTTTTGCAAGAAGTGAGAATAGGAAAGAAACATATTTCTCAGGTACATCCATTCCCATTTTTTTTTAATTTTTAATAGATTGTATTTATTTATTTTTAGAGAGAGGGGACATGAAGGAGCAAGAGAGGGAGAGAAACATCAATGTGCAAGAGAAACATCGATCAGCTGCCTCCTGGCCTGCACCCCAGGCATGTGCCCTGGCTGGGAATCGAACCGGCGACCCTCCATTTCACAGGCCAGCATTCAATCCTCTGAGCCACACCAGGCAGAGCTCTTCCCATTTTTTAAAAAAAGATACTCATAGGCCTATTTTTGGATGAAAAAACTGAGGCTTAGAGAACTGCACATCACCTACTCACCCAGAACCACGTATGTGCCAGGCACACTGTAGTGCCGGGGACACAGCAACGTGCAAAACGGGCACGATCCCTGCCCCTTTAGAGATCATCATCCACAGGAAGACGCACATTTCACAGATAATTTTACAAATAACTACTTAATAATCGTTTACATGAGGCTGACAGTGCTTCAAAGAAAACATCCAGAGGGCCAGAGTCTGTAACCAGGAGCCCAAGGAAGCCTTCGGGGACATGACATGTAAGCTGATACCCAAACAAGAACTAGCCCAATAAAGGGTGGGCTGAGGGGCATTCCTGGCAGGCAAACAGCACCTGCAAGGGTCTGGAAGGAAGATGGAAGGGAGATGGAAGACAGAAAGGAAACAGATAGAGGGGAGAGGGAGGGGAGATGGGAGGAAGACGGAAAAGAGATGGAGGGACTACAGATGATTTTCTGAAAGCCACACAGCCAGTGAAGGATATGCCTGGGTCGGGCCCAAGGCCAGCTGACCACAGGGCCCTTGCTTGTGCCTGTCCAATAGGAGCGCAGCTTGCTGCTAAAGGAAAACAGCTCGGGGAGCTGTCTCCACTACTATCTCTTGCCCAGGAAGTTGGTTTTCAGATATAAGCATACAAACAAATGAACATCACTCATTCTACTTGGGAATGTTTAAGAAAATTAAGTCCTCTACTAAAACATCTTAGCAATCCACTTTTTTTAAGGTTGTAATAAAAACAAGTCAAGAAAATAAACACTCAGGAGTTATTGAGCACCTTATGCAGTAACCTTTAGCTGTTGATTAAATTCCCTGTTACCCTGAAGTTAACAGAATGCCTTTTCTAACTTATCTTGAATATTTCTTTTCAGGTCAGACCTTTTCTCTGAGACTCCAGGATTACAGATGTCTAAGACCTTGAAGGTAAGGTGATTTACTTCTGAGAAAAAGCCAAGTTCACAATGCCCACCCCCAAGACCCTTCAGGCCAATGAGCTGCTTTAGAGCCCTACCAAGTGCAGGGGACAGGTCTCACAGGGCCTTCCTGCACCCGAGGTTGGGACCTAAGGGCAGCTTCAACACAAGTTCCGATCCAAATGTCTGGCCTAAGGCATGGCGCTGAGGAAGCTGTCGTGTTCCCCAGATGCCTCTTTGCTTCCCAAAGGAACGAGCATCGCTACTAGATCAAGCCACTTTTCAAAGCTCAAGCAGAATGCTCAGCCACAAGAAGCATTTTCTCCACAGCTCCCCGTCTCTGGGAGGGAAGAGCAAGCTCCCGCTGGCTCAGGGAGGCGGGTCGGGCCCAGAGGAGCAGACAAGAGGGTAAGGGTGAAGAGGAACCAGGTTCTGGGATTTGATCCAGATGGGAAGAGTGGGCAAGGACAGGAGTCCTGTTGGAGATGAGAACCAAGACATGACATTGGGTAGGGGGACAAGACCACAGACCTGCCAGCCAGCCAGGGTGCACATTGGGGTTCCAGGACAGTAGGCAAAGGCGAGTGTTCTCTTCCCTGACCTGTGAGGACCCCCAACCTTCAGGGGCGTGAAGAAGGTATGTGCAATTCCTTCTGGGGCTGGGGACGTGAGCTTAGAACCACGTCTGGGTGACACGATCACCACTTCGAGCACAGGATTTAGAGTCCCACAGTCCCAGGATTCTCGTGGTTGCTTTTCTCCTCGGTGCTGGAAGAGACTTGAGAGACAGGAAGTTAAGAAGTTCCGGGGTTCTAGGTAGAGAAAGTGGGCTGCGCCTGAAGCAGGGAAGACTACAGTTAGACCTCAGGTAGGGATACCCCACCATCCATGGGACAGCATCTGGGAATGCACTCCCACAGGCCGTTCCCCATCCCTGAGACCGGAATGCAGAAAGACCTGCCCTGACTGGTGAGGCCCAACCGGAAGGACCCAGCGTTCCTGGCCCAGAAGCCCCTCCTTCACAGCAAGAGAATCCACAGTGCATGTACTTGCACTGTCTGTGAATAATAAAATAACAAAAAGTGCCATAAATTTTAAAATGCTTTTCAATAACTCCGCATTTCCTTCATCAAAAATCATCTATAAGCACCGAAACACTGGTTGTACAACCCAGCGCCGCCTATGAAGTCTTCTGGCTCCCCCCAAAACAACAGCAAAAAGTTGAGCTGAATCTCCGGGTGTACACCGGAGTCTAACTTCCGGTTTACACCCTGGAGAGAAATGTGGGCACAGAGGAACACCTTAGCTATGAGCACACACAGCCGACGCAGAATGGGGACCCTCTGCAGATCAGCCACCCTGGTGCCTGCAAGGACCAAGGGCAGGAAAAGGACACAGGTGAGAGACAGAAGGGCGTGCCCTGGATTAAGAAAATTTAAGAGACCTAACAACCAAATGGCACAGCGGGACCTTGCTTGAGTCCTGATTAGACGAGCAACTTGTGAACACACGTTCTCTAAACCGTCGGAGACACTGGACTCAAATGTTAGCATTTATTTCATTAGAAGAGATAATAGCACAGTGATTGTGTAAGAACATGCCCGTGTCTTTTAGACGGTGGTGGGAATGTTTAACCACCACTTCTCTGGGGTGGGATTTGGAGGGGAGCCCTGGTTTGTCGCATCTGCTGATTTCTGTGGTGTAAATACTCCCACCGCGGTTGGTTTCAAGCCGCCACCGTGACATCACTGGAATCAGAATTAAAGAGAAATGAGCACTGCCAGCTCTCAGCAGCCAGAACCGGCTGGCTCCGGCGCACCACAGGTTTTAGAGGTCTGCACTGAAGTACATGCAGGTGACATGAGTAGCCAGAATGGTTTTGAAATAAACCTGTAAAGAAAAGAGAAACAACAACAACAACAAAAAGAATAAATGAAGCAAATGGGTCAAAATGCTGATCATTGCTGAGTCTGGGTGATGCCTATGTGAGGGTTTATTACACTACAGTTTTCTTCTATTGTTATATTTGAACATTTTTACAATAAAAAATTTAAATCTATGATCACCTTATATGTATGTAGGTGGGAGAGTTTTATTCCAAAATTCTAGGTGTGCACACTGATTCCTGGATCCCTACCCTAACTCCACAGCCCCCCACCCCCGGGGGTCTGCGGATAAAGGATGGGAACCACAGGCATTGACATCACACGCCGAAATCCATCTCTAAGCCTATCTGCAGGCCAGAGCCAGGTTTCTCCATGGACCCCGCGCCAGGCTTAGGGCGGAAGAGAGAAGAATGACACGGGTCCTGATTAGAAGTGCCAGCTGTACCACCTGCTACCACTGTGAGCTTGGGCAACCCATCACAGATCTCTGAGCCTCCGTTTCCTCATTGGCGAACTAAGGTACTGATGATTTACAGTGAGGCTTGAGTGCGATATGTGTACACAGCAGCTGCTACGGTCCCTGGCACACAGTAGGATGCTCAGGAAACAATGGCTTCCTTCCTGCCCAGAGTGCTCTGTTGGGGCGCGGGGACAGGTGTGAGCTGTTAAAATGGGTGGAGGTCGCTCCTCCTCACCCGAGAATGTGGACACCCTGATGCCAAATCTCCCCATTTTTTCAAGAGGAACCGGGGATCCACCTTCTTATGTGAATCTCTCAGTCTTGAAATGTTGTCAACAACTTTATATATTGAAAAACATTGAGTGGGCCAAGTAAAACCCACTTACAGAACACCGGAGTCTAACTTCCGGTTTACACCCTGGAGCAAGAGGAAGTGCTCACATCCACTGAGGCCGGACCCCGTGGTGAACAGGCTCTACTCACACATCAGCACATCATTCCCTCCCAGTACCTCTTATAGTCCCCATCGCACAGATGAGGAAACTGAGGCTCAGAGAGGCAAAGGGATCGTCAGGGCTGGGAACAAACAGAGGTCTTCCTGAGAACTTGACATTGCACTTTACCCCTGCTCTAAAGTCCTCCAAAGGTCTTTAGGGAGTAAACGCCAGGCCCAGAGAGGGCAGGAGCTGCCCAGGCCCCGCAAACACGCATGCCTGGCTGAGATGGGGCCCCGAAAAGGTGGGCCCTGTCTGGACAGGCAAGGAAACAGTGGCAGGAGAGGAACCCTCTCCTTAATTTAGTTCCTTGAACAAAGCATGTATAGGCTTAAGAATGCTCTAGACCCCAAGCCCTCATTTGTCCACCTCAAAAATCGGGGACGTTGGACTGCACGTCGCACTCACCAGCGGCCCAAATGCTCCATGACTTGGTGCCGCTAGGATGGGGCTGGAGACACATGCCCACACTGCTCTGGACCCGCCCACAGAGAGCCGGTGATAATTTAGACCCACTGCATGTGATTCTGTCTGATTGCAAACTTGGCCAGGTTTCCCTTCCTTGATGAATTTTCCCAAAGTTTTACAAGTAAGAAAGGAGAACCCACTTCAAGGGCAAGCCACTCTGAAAGTTATGGAATTGTTTCCTGCAACCAAGGACTAGGAACTAACCAAGATATGCTCAGATTCCATTATGTGTGGGGGGTGCTCAGTGCTCGGAATGGAAAGGGGTGCAGAGAGGAGAATCCCCACCTCAGGCCTCGGACACTTACAGTGACTCCCAGGAGCCTGGAGAAGCTCTGTGACCTTCCCCTTCTGGACGCAGACATGAATCCTAGCATGTGGAGCCCCCAGGTCTATTGAACAGTAGAGTGGGTGACTCGTCACCCAGACCTCCTACATCCCAGCCCTGGCTGTGCCGCTAGCTGTGTGGCTGTGGGCAATCCATTTTATGGCTCTGTGCCTCAGTTTCTCCATCTGTAAAAGGGGGGACCTGGTCAATCTGTGCCTATGTTACAGGGCTGGTGATAGACCTCACAGCACTCTGGAGCAGCACCTGGGCGTCGACACCGGTAACTGGGAACAATAACAGAATCTACCTCCTGGGCCGTGGCCACGATTAAATGAGGTAACATCAGCAACACACCTGGAACAGCGGCTGGCACTTCGAAGCACTAGATACCCGTTTGTCATTATGATATGTGATTGCATGTGAAAGAGCTTTCAACTGACAATTGAACTTTTTAATTAAGTTGCATTGAAAGCTTCACAACTGAACTGTTCTTGGAAGTCAGAAGAGCATTTCCTCAAAGAGACTTTCCCATTAAGACTTTCCACTGACTCAGACCGAAGGACTCCTCCTGGTCCTTATCACGATCTGGGCGGGCCTTTCTGGCCTCGGGCCCTCGGCTCCCTCCCTCCCTCCCCTGCTCAGCTCATTCCAGCTCCCAGGACTCACACCCACTGCTTGGTGCGTGTCTCGCAGCAGCCCCTGGAGAAGCTGAGTCAGGTAACATTGTCCCCACCTGAGGGATATGACGCTGGAGGTCCAGCAGCTCCCTGAAGCCCAGGGGCGTGTGCTGCGAGACAGAGGCTCCAGCCCCAACACCTGAGCCCCAGCCACGGGGCAGCGTGGGGGCCAAAGACATGGCGCTGCAGTGCTGGGTCCACCACTTTCCTTGGGCAAGTCATTCGAGTCATTTTCTCCCCTGTAAATGGGGAAAACAACAGAACCTACTCCCAGGATTCGTTGCGAGGGGTGAACGAGTGACAGCATGGAAACCACTTAGAACGACACCCGGCCTAAGAGGGCTGAATATTCCAGCAGAACGAGACATCCTACTCCACCCGGGGAAGCTCCTCTTCATGCCCCATCACCCAGCAGGTCTTCCCGTTAGAGTCCCCAGTCGCTCTCAGCAATGCCCTGGTTTGGAAGAAAATTACACGGCCGCTCTAAAATAATCGCCTGTTACCATTTAAATTATTGTTATTATTATTACTTTCCACCATACCACACTGAGATTCCAGGAAGCAAATACATTGGCTCAAAATAGTTCAATAACTCAGTACCACCCTTCCGTGAGAGTGGCCCCTGCCCTGGGACCCCACGCTCTGGTCCTCCTCCAGCTAAGCTCTCAGCACAAAGGACACCAAGAAGCCAAAGGGAGGTGCTCGCCTGGAGCCTGTGCCCCTTCCTATAGATCACACTCTGGATGCCCAGAGTCCCGGGATACCTCGCCCCAATGGCCAGGACCCGAACAGGTCTCTTGCACAGATCCATCCCCACAAGGGCAGACCGCACCCCTGGATGCCCGGTCCTGAGCAGCTGTCGGGGAGGAGGGGTGGTGTGTGCTGAGCCAGCACGGGCAGGCTGAGCTGTTCACATGTGTGCACACAGGCCCCTTGCAGAGTAGGAAAGACAGAGGTGGGGCAGGAGGGGGCCTCCTCTCCCCGCTCTGCCGTGCTCCAGTGCAGGGTCCAAGGAGCCAGAATTCTGCACTCGAAGCTGGCGTTCCAGGTTGTTATGAAAGTGTGCTTGTCAAGGGGGTAGAATAGAACATATTTTATTTCACATTTTGTTAGCTTGATTTATAACTTGCAAATATTTAGACATATGGTATGTGAGCCTCCATCTGTACTCTTGCTCAGCCCCACAAATCCCTGCCACCTTCTGCCCGCTCTTAACACCAAATGTTTACCGAGCCCCTCCCCTGTGCTGAGCTCAGGGACTCTGTGGAGTGGAGGGCACCATCCCAGCACCCAGAGGCACCGCCTACACCGGTCCAACCTCAGGCTCCTAAAACAGCGAACAGCGCCCGGGGGGTGGGGAGGGTATAGGCCTGCTCTATGGCGCTGTCCCTGCGCCCTAGCGAGGCAGGGCACCTCCATGCCCCTCTCTGGACCTTAGTTTCTCCATTAGACAAGAGGCCCCTCCAACTCTGAGTAGCTGTGGGCTGAGACAAGGTAAGGAGGCACACGGAATCAGATCCGGGAGCTGATGAGTGGGTTACCTAGGGATGGGCAAATAGCTCTCACCAGTTAATTATGGTGTGGAACTGAGCACTCCGCACCAGCAAGGCAAAGCCCATGCCATTTCATTCATGTCTTCCCCAAACATAGCCAGGCACTGAGCTAGGGGCTGAATCTGCCAGATTTTGGGAGGGCAAATGAAACAAGGGCCCCGAAAGCCAAAACGCAAAGCAAGACTTAGCGAGTGTGCTAAAAAGGGCTTTCCTAAGTTCCTTCCAGCCTCACAACCCCACCAGGTCTTCTGTCCATTCCTTGGATGAGAAAACGGAGGCCGAGAGAGGTAAAGGACTTCGTTACCCTGTTGCTTAGGTCTTGCCCAGATCTTATGGCTAGCCAGAATCGAGGTTTCAGATTCACCCAGTCTCGGGCCACTGTCCCAAGCCGCCCGAAGCTGGGGAGGCCCGGTCCAGCTCCCGGAAGGCTGAGGGAGGTGAGCGCCAGGGAAGGGCTGGGCCAGAGGACGCGCTGGCCGGGAGGCAGGGAGGGGCCTGGCTGGGTGGAGGTGGGGGCGGGTTGGGGGGTCGGGTGCGGCGAGGCAGCCGGAACTCCTGGGTGCGCAGTCCCAGGCGCCTGGAGCGCAAGCCACTGAGTGCGCTCAAGCTGCAGTCGCGCTTGGGTCGGTCCGCTACGGACCGGGCCGGGGTCGAGACCCACAGCGCCGGCAGGGGCGAGGCGGGGCCGCGAGGGCAGCCCTGCAGTGCCCGCAGCGGCGGGCTGGGGGAGCTGTGCCCGCCTGTCCCCAAGGCCCGGGCGGGGACCCGGCAGCTGGGTCGCCGCGCCTCTAGCCAGGCCGGGCTAGGCGGCGCGTAGCCAGGGGTGCCTGGAGAGGGCTCCGGCCCCAAATCTTCGCGGGCGCCGGGCAGGGGAGGCCCGCAAGAAGCCCAGTCCCGCGGGCAAGGGCGGCAGCTACTGCAGCCTCTCCGGCCCGCCCCCGGGGGGGTGTCCCAGGCTGCTGGGCCCGCCCAGGTAACCCCATCTTTGGCCCGCCCCTGGCCCGCCCCCCCGGCCGCCTGCCCGCCTCCACTGCCGCCGCCGCCGCATCCCGGCTCTTGGGCGGCGCTGACAGTCTGGTCCGCGCCGGGCAGCGGGCGCAGCAGCGGGCAGGGCTGCCGGCAGGCACGGAGGCAGAGCCCCGCCGCGCGCGCCCCGGCCCGCGCCCGGCGCCGTGCCCCAGCTTACTCGTGGGGTGCCCACCTGCCGCCCCGACGGGAGGCCCCCAGCGGCCACAGCCGCTGCCCAGGGCCGGGCGCCCACGGCGGCACCATGAGTCCCCGCTCCTGCTTGCGTTCGCTGCGCCTCCTCGTCTTCGCCGTCTTCTCTGCCGCTGCGAGCAACTGGCTGTAAGTCGGGCTGGGACCTGGCTGAACCCAGCAGGGGCCGGGCGGGGCGGGGCAGCGGGCACAGGGGGCGCTCCGCAGGTGTCTCGGCCGCGGGACTCGAGGCTCGCTCACGCTCTCCACTGCCCGGGCCTCCCTTTGGACACCCCTCCTGCCTGGTCCGGCTCACAGCCCAGAGGCAGCAGGGGTGGCGGCCGCGTCCGCACCCATAGGCGGCCTGGAGCTCCCGAGAGCGCAAGGGGGTGCGAGTGCAGAGTGGCCACCCGGGTGGGGTGTCGGGCACAGGGCGCAGCCCAGGCTGGGCTGACAGGTCACCGAGGAAACCCATTTTGGGGAAGGACTCTGGGCCATAGCAGCAGGTTAATCCTGAGACGTCCAGGAGCGAGTTCCCCGTGCGGAGCTGCGCCGCGCTGCGGGCTGGGCTGGAGGCGTGCAGGGACCTGTTTCTGTTTGGGGGGCGGGAGCTAGGGATAGAGGGAGAGCAGGGACCAGGACTCGGGGCCTCCGAGAGCCCTTGGCTGGCACTGGCCAGCCTTGGTTCTCCCTGGGGCAAGAAGGAACTCCGTCCAGTTGTTAAAGAAGACAACAGCCCTCCACCTCTCAGCGTCTTGCCTAAGGAGGGAGGGGTCGTGACTGCTGGTGACCTGTCTGTTTCTCTTTGAGGAGGGCCTGACTCAGGGGGCTCCCTGTGAAGGGACAGAAGGTTGTCTGGGAAGTGTGGGGACATTCTAAAGGGATGAGCTCGGCTGTGAGTCCACAGGGAAGCAAGAGGACCCTAGACTGCTCCTCCTTCCCCCTCAGTAACTATTCCCCAGGCTCTGGGCTTAACCCTGGCCCAGAGCGCTGCCCTCATCCTCTGTGGGCAGCCAGTGGGGAGCCAAGCTCCAATATTGATCTGAAAAGCATGAGGTGGGAAGGGGGTTAGCCAACAGTGTAGCTGGGGTTTCCATGGAGACAGCGGGAGAGGAAAAAATTCCCTCTGCATCAAGACCAAAGAACAAATATCTCCCATGAAATTGCCCCGAGTGTCCAATGGCTGTTGCTATGAGGTCACTGCGGCCAGTCGGGGCCCTGCAGGCGGGAAGGAGAGTGTTCGCTGGGGTCCGAACTACCCAGGGCTCGGGGGATGGAGGTGATATGGAATTCTCCCAGCTGTTGGGAGCGAGGACTCCGAGGCCGCCTGAAGTGGCTGCAGAGCTTTTGTTTTTCTTGGAGGTTTAATTTGATTAACACTTCAGGGGCAGTGGCACAGTGTACAGAAACCAGGGCATCCCCACCTCCTCCCACTGCCCGCCCAGCACTCCAGCCCTCTGAGCAGGGGATGAGTCGCAGGGCCCAGGACGGGAGCTGACTTGGACTTGAGGGAGTCTGGGGTCCCTGGAGCTGCCTCTTGAAAGCATGGGTTGAGAGCTGGGTCCCCACCGAGAATGTGAGCATCAGGAAGAGGGAGAGCCGGCCTGACCGCCCAGCAGAGGGACCTGGAAGGGCCAACGGGGAAGTGGTGGTCCCAGGGTCTGACCCAGGCCTTCAGGGGAGAGGACATCATCCGCGGTGGAACAGCCTTCAAGAGCATCTAGTGTTTGGGCTCCATTTACAGATAAGGAAACTTAGGCCCCGGGAGGGGAAACTACTTGCCCGAACTCAGAGCTAAGAACTGAGCCCAGGTGCTTTGACTCCCGGGCAGTGACGTGCCCCCTTCTCTGGAGCTATCCCGCAGCTGAGCCAGTGTGGCCCAGGTGGCATCACATCCCAGCCCCAGCTCTGGGCCACGCAAACCACGGGGTTCCAACAGCTCAGTTCTCACCTGGCGCCACAGCGGGTGGGCTGAGGGAGGAGCAAGACTGGCAAACCTGTTCTCCGCAATGGATGGAGACGGTCCAGGTTGCCACAGGGCAGTCTCCGGATGACCCTGCTCACTCCTGCTCTGCCCTGGGCTTCGGGCTTTGAGCCAAGGGTCTCCGCTCGGCCCACTGCAGAGGGGACAGGGCCTCCCGGGACCCTACCCAACTAGAGAGGCTGTGGTGGAGCAGAGATCTCTGGGCACATCCAAGACTGGGTCACGGACCTTGAATCTATCACCCTCCATCCACCCCCAGCCAGGGACTGAGTGGGCCCTGCAGGAAATCTGCGTCACAGCCTGGACTTCCAGGAGCTCGGGGTGTAGGAAGAAAGACGAGATAAGAAGCAAACCCACAAATGGGCAGGATAGCACACATGCTGTCACTGGCAGAGGAAGGAGTTAAGTGTGAGCCGGAGCAGTCACAAAGTGCGGGGCTTGGCCTGGAGGTCAGCACTGTGACAATACGGATAATAGTTATGACAGCTCCCACTGTACTCGCTGCACCCAACACCATCTGACTCCTGTTTCACGGAGGGGAAAATGGGGGATCATGGAGGTAATTGCCCAAAGTCACCTACTGAGTAAATGGCAGAAGGATCTGATCCCAAATCTGCCTCTAGAAGGAAAAGCTTCAGGCAGGCACGCATGGTGCCTGGCACCGGGTCTCTGCGAGTGTGAGCCATGAGGGAGGTCTGACCCCAAGAGGGTGGCTGGCAGCACTCTCAGAGGGGCAAGGTCTGGCTGACCACTCCCCTTCTAGTACCTGGAGTAGGCTGCCGTCCAGGGGCAGCTGGCTGGCCGGGTGTGAGCGCTGGTGCTGTCTGTTGTCTCGGAAGGGTGGGCGGGCGGGCGGCCTGGCAGGGAGGCCAGGTGTCCTGCTGCGTGCAGCTGTCGGACAGGACGAAGCCTGGAGCTGGGAGGGCTCCACAGCCTGAGGCCTGGGCAAGCCCAGAGGCTGGAAGCTGTTGATTAGACTTGTGTCTGGCAGGCGAAGTGAGTTGACAGCTTGTGGTAGCTCCCACCACTGAGGGAGGGATGGATGGGTGGATGAAAACCGCCCGTCAGTGGATGGCCTGGGCTCCGCCACAGACTTGGGCTCAGAAATGTCTCTGACTATTCCCCCAGGTGCTGGGGCTGTGCTGGGAGTAGGGACACAGGGTTCCTACTCCCAGTCCCAGCTGTGCCCCACACGTGGGGTGACCTTGGGTAGGCCTCTTCCATCCTCTGGGTGGCAGTCCTCAGCAATGGCTCCAAACCCCAGATGGAAGTCCTGGGAAGAGTCACACGATGGACAAGCTAAGGGTTCATTGTTTGGGATTTCCTGGAGGGAGGCAGTGGCACGCTGATCGGGGGTCCCAGCACAGGCCAGCTAGGCCCGGGCAGGCAGCCCACGCGGCAAAGACAGTCCAGCAGAGTGGCTAAGAACTGGGTCTCCAGGACGACAGACTGCCGCAGTTCCATCCCAGTCCTGCCACTGACCAGCTCGGTGACCTTGGACAGGTGACTCGACCTCTCTGAGCCTCAGGCACCTCATCTGTAAAATGGCTTCACATGTCGGGGGCTGTGAGGCCAGAGAGAGGCCAGGCGCGGAGCCTCTGAGCACGCCAAAGGAGACGGCAGCTGTGGCTGCTGCCGGAAGCCGAGAGCTGCTGTCTGTGAGATGGGGCAGTCGGGGCCCTGTCTACAGGGGCGCTGGAGAGAACAGGCTTTCGGGCTGCTGCTCCCGAACCCCATTTACCCCAAACTGTTCTGTCCAGATCCCTCGACCTGACACAGCCCACACATGTAGGATTCCAGGCTGCCACTGCCCCGTCCTTCAACCAGAGCCCCTACAAGAGCCTCGCAGAGTGAGGGAGGCCCAGCCCTGTTCTCAGACAGAGCCCACTGGCCTGAGGAGGGGTTGCTAGGAGGACCCTTTGGTGCCACCGGGGCGGCATCAGGTTTCTCCCTGGACCTGGCTGCCCCGGGTGTGCATCTCCCAACCCAGTTCTGGGCATCTGCTTGCCCGGCGGGCTGTGGGACTCCCCTGGCCTGGCACTCTGGGCACAGCTCGCTGGGCCAGGTGTGTGCAGAGCCAGCCTGGGTGTCAGCGCCAGCCCCACGGGCAAAGGTGTGGCCTGCCTCCCCCGGGAAGTGTCCCCCTAGTCCCCTGCTAAAAAGGATACCCGCCCCTTCTAAAGAGTGAAAGCGCACCCTCTCGGAGCTCCTCTCATGGCTCTGGGCACTGAGCACCATGACGAGCGCACCCACGTCCCTCTGCAGCTCACCCTAGGGCTGCTCAGATCGCCCTGTGCTAGCCTGAGCCTGCCTGTGCACAGTAGGGTGTTCGCAGCATCCCTGGCCTCTGCCCACTAGATGCCAGCAGGAGCCCCTGCAGACAACCAAAAATGTCTCCAGACATTGCCAGATGTCCCCAGTGGGGCACACCACCCCCGGTTGAGAATCAGTGGTTTACAAAGCACTTTCACACCCACCACCCTGTTGGGACCACATAACACCCCCCCACTCCCACCCCCCTCAGAGGAAGGAGGCTGCATTCTTTTCAGCCCCACTACAGAGGCTCAGAGGCACAGTGACTTCCCCAAGGACATTCTGAACATCGGAAGCAAGACTTACTCTCACATTTCCTAATCGCCAGGTTTTCAGTCCCCTGCCCCTACGACTGCTGGATCATGTACAGCTGTCAGCCAGCAGTGCGGCTTCTTCTTCTGCAGAATCATAAACCGCTGGGGCTGAGGCTGTGGCATGAGCACCGCTCAGCACCCTGGGAGGGCCTGACTCATGCCCGACGTGCGGTCGGCGCTCGGTCAGTACCTGACGGATGTAGGAAGGAAGGGCCAGTCCCCTGCAGAGGGTTTTCAGTTGTGGTCAGCTGGCGCCCTATCCTCAGAGACCTCAAGTAGGAGGGAGTTCCGCTCCACGTCCCTGAGCCTCAGGTGATGCTAAGATGTGCCAAAGTGGGTGTCAGGAAGTGTGGCTGTCACTTCGCCAACCTGCTGCTCTGGCCTCAGCTCCCCAGCTAGGGCACACCCCTCGTAGCCAGGTTAAGCTCTGTCCACCCCTCACCCTGCATTGTGGGCCCCAGGACAGCTTTGCCCGAGGGGCTTGCTCAGGCGGCAGTGACGACCCAGCTGTCTGCTGTGGCTTGACTTTCTCCCCTCAGCCCTGGATTAGCAATTGAGCAACTCAGCAAGCATCTGACAAGGCAGTGCTCCCCAAACCTGTTGAAACTCGCCCAACTCGGGCCCTGTGGGTGCGTTTAGAAAGCTGAGCATTTGCACCAAGCCTCCGCTTCTTGTTCCTCCCTCTGGGAAGAAGGGCTTGGGCTGAGCTAACCTGGCACAGAGTTGGCCAGGGAACCACTAATGGGAGTGACAGCCGCACGCCATTGGCCCCGCAGTCACCCCCGCTCCAAACAAGCCTGCAAGCGCCTCTGCCGGTTTGCTCGGCAAACTCAGCTGGACGGCCAAGCTGCGACCCCGTGGTTGCTGTCCAGATTTCCACGGGAGTTGCCAGGTTTTATCTCTGAGTCCTGAACTGCCTCTTCTGTGATTCAGCCAGACTCAGAGAAGGCTCGCTCCCTGCCGTGACCCCACCAGCTCCTCTTCCCCATCCGAACCCCTCCCCCTCCCCCACGTCCTGGCAAACTTGAAATCAAACTTGAGGAGATCCCTGGCCAAGTCAGAACCCCCGCAGTGGAGGGGACCTGGTCTGAGAAGAGAAGGGGAGGGAGGTGGGTGGAAAGAGGGATTGATGCACCCAGGGAGGGAAAGAACCTCCTGACAGCTCACAGCTCAGGAGGGAACTTTGGAGAGGCCCATTCGAAGCTGTGGGAGATTGCCAATGAGACTGGAGGGGCCTCTTTTCTGCTGTGACTCTGAATGGTCCTTTCAGACCCTATTTCTCACTGCACTCACACACAAGTCCTATCATACAGGATCGGGTCCCAGGAACTCTTCCCCACGAGCTGGAGACCTCAGGGTTTTCCTCTTGAGTCAAGGATGCCCAAGGATGCTGGCACCCTGGGCAGTGAGGACTGAATAACAGCCACCAGAGTGAGAGGGGCTCTCAGAGATTATCAGCTCAACCCCCTCTCAGGACACTGAGCCTCCAAGCAGCAGGGAGCGGGGTGGAGGTGCCTGCTATGCCCCATTCAGTCACGGCAAACACTCAGCTGTTAAGACTGGCTCAGTTGGGCTCTGCGCAGGGCGCTTGGGGTTCCAGAGTGTCAGTGGTGGAGCTGGAACGCCATCCCAGGTCTCCTGTCTTCCCAGGACAGTCCCTGTGGTGGATGCGAGCAGACCGGCAGCCCCTCCCCCAGCCGGTCATTCTCTGCTCCAGGTGGTGAGCAACTGGAGCAAGGAAGGAACCAATGTTTTCCCATCTGCCCTGTTGGGGTTGGGGTATGGGTTCAGCCACAGGGTCTCCCAGGATTGGGCCTTTAGGAGGGATCCACCATGGCCAAGGAACTCACGAGAAACCTGGAGTCACCAGAGCACAAGCCTCACTCCGGGAAGCTGGCGCTGGACAGCTCAGCTGGGGTTTCACCCATCCCTCCTCGCTGCCCCCCTCCACCTCCGGGGCTGCCTCAGTGGAACCAGGAAGGACAGTTCAGTCGGTCTGTGGCAACAAGGGCAAGAAAGGCACTTGGGACAAGGGTGGGTGGGCCTTTGTGAGGGAGAAGCTGTCTGCTGGCAAATTAGAGGGCAAGGCAAGGTCAGAAAGTGCCCTAAATTTGACACCCACTGGCCTCCCCCAAACACACCTGCCCCAGGGAGAGAAGGAAAATTCTCACTTTCTGGCACAGCTCTGGGCTCATCCTGGCTCAGGTCTGAGTGGCCACTTTCTAGCCCTGAACCAGCCACCAGCCCCCCTGGGAATAGACACTGTGAGATAGGAAATGTGGGGGGCCTCCCAGACGGGAAGCGGGGGACACAGAGCTCTCAGGAATGAAGCATGGGCAGCTGGGACACCAGGGTAATGGAAGGAATGGGAACTGGGAAACCAAGGAGTAGAAAACGGGGGTGCTGAGTCTCCTGAGGACGGGAATAAAAGGAGCTGGGGATCCCAGGAGACGGGAAGAAGGAGACAGTGCCCTGAGGTGCAGACATGGGGACCTGAGCTCCAGAGGAGGCCTTCTTCCACCCACCCCTGTCCAACGGAGGAAGTGCCCTTGGAGCAACAAAAACTGGGCCTGGCGTGGGGAACCCTGGAGTCACGCTAAAACTGGGCAGCACCTGCTACCCCACAACCACTGTGAGTGTCTCCGAAGCCGGCCCCTCCTCACTGGCTACCCCTCCAGGGGATGCAGGCCAGGGGCAGCAACTCTTTTTGTGGCCCTAAAATCTGTGGAGACCACAGACCCAGACACTGTCCAGGCAGCCCCACAGCCCTGGAGACGTGTCCCTCTACAGGACCCTCACTCCTGAAAGCAGCCCAGACGCCTCACTGTGGTGCAGAAAAGACACAGGGCTCTGGAAAGACTCATCGTGAAAGAATGAAGCCGCCTTCCTCCAGTCATTGTCCACTGGTGCCAAACCACCCTGTCCTCGGTGCCCTGGGCCACCTTTGGAGCCTGATCAGCCAACCCAGGCTTAGGAGCCAAATGGCCCTGTTTCCAAACCCTGACCACCCCTGACTGGCTGCATGACCTTGAACACATGTCTCTGAGCCTCAGTTTCCTCATCTGTACAATGGGAGGAATAACACCCACCTGGCCAGCCCTGAATGGATGCAGTAAGGATATAGCAAAGCGTGTGACTCTTGTTGGAAGAGCACAAGTGACAGGGGATGTCAGGTGCCTCTCTTCCAGTCATCTAGTCCCACAAATGGTTTGGACACACCTGAGCTTGTCATGGACACCCACTGTCCCTGCCCTCCTCACCCCAGTGTCCTCAGCTCCTGAACATCTGACACCACCACCCCCTGACCCCCATATGCCTGGTCCCTCAAGCATCCATCTGACGAGCCAGAAGCGCTAGAAAACACATTGCCTAGCTCTGCGCACTCTGTCTGGGGATTCTGTCAGAAGTCTGCTGCTGGGATCGAGGCTGAAGTGGCCCACTGCTCCAGAAGGGGGTGTGTCCTCCCCCAAGTGTGCTCAGCTGAAAAGAAAGTGCTGGGGACCCAGGGCTAAGAGAGCTCACAGAGTCAAGCAAAGCAGGCAAACGAGCAGAACTGGCCTGAGGTCCAGCCGGGGTCCAGCTCGAGGGGCTGTGACAAGGCTCGGAAACAGCGGTGGTGACGATCGGGATGCTGGTGCACACCCTACTAGTGACGGTACTATAACAATGTTGCCAACGGCAGCAGAGTGCCTGCTCTGTGAACGTTTCATGCATTTAAGACTCCTGAAATAAAAACTACTGTTCTCCCCATTCCGCAGATGAAGACACTGAGGCTCCGCCACGGTGCTCACTAACTTACCTCAGGTCTCCCAGAGGTGGGATCCTGACTCTGGCTGTCATCTCCCTTGCACTATGTGCCATGCTCAGGAGTCAGGGTCTCGGGGACAGGGGTGCCCTGGGGGAGAGGACAGCAGGATACTAAGACCAGGGGTCCAGAAATGTTGAAAGGTCTGAATAATTGGGGGGTGTGGTAGGGACCTTGGGGAATCAGGTGTGCCCCACCTCCCATGAGAACACAGTTCCAGATGGGTTCCACATCACTTGTACTGTCACCCAGACCCACGTCTCCCAAAGGGACTCGCTGTTCGGCAGGCACTCCATTTCCTTGGGCTCCTCCTCCCTCTCACTTGGCCTTCCTCCTCCCTGGTGACACAGGCAGGACTGCTCCTGAGGAGGCTCTAAATGTGGCCTGAGCAGGCAGAGAGGCCAGAGGGAGGGGGCAGAGAGGCCTGGGCCGGCGTCCCAGCCCCCACCTGGACACCCGCAGGGCCAGGACCCACGCCACTGATCTGCTTGGCCTCCCAAACGCTCTAGCTATTTCCCGTCCTGTCCTCTGGACGAGCAGAGGAAGAGCCGGGGAGGAGTCCCAGAGGTGCGAGTTTTCCTCTAGGAATTTGTATATTTTTTTTAAAAAGCAAGCAAACCTGGAAAAGCTTGGGACAAGCCCAGCTAATTTTAGTTTCTAATGAAAACAGCAGGTGGCCGAGAGGATCTGATCTCCCTGGCAGGGCCAGGGCGCTCCAGCCTTGCAGGCTGCAGGCACGGGCCGAGGCGTGGGGAGGGCCTCCTGGGAGGAGCCTGAAGGACCTGCAGCCCCCCGTTGGAGGAGATGGGGCACGAGCTGGCTGGCAGCCTCGGCCCGGAGCTGCCGGGGCTGGTGGGGTAACCTGATCGAAGGCACGGCTGTGGCTAGAGTCCTGGGTGGCCGGAGCAGCAGGTGGCAAATTGCTAAGCCTGTACTCAGCAGAGGCAGGAAGAAGCCTAAACTGGGGCAGCACAACTAGGATGGAAGGAGAAGCAGGGATGGTCGAGGCCCTCCCCAGGCCAGACAAGCCCAGCAGCAGCTGAGATCGATCATGCCCAGGCTCCGTCTCCCCCAGAAATGGCTTGGGCAGTCGACATTTGAGCCCAGCCCAGCTCCGGGGTCAGCAGGTGGCATGCATGTCTCTGGGGGAAAGGTTGAGCTACCTTAGGGTGCAGAGAGGGGATTCCTGAGGCCCCCAGGACCAGGTGGGCCTAGGCTCTAAGGGTCTCCATGCCCTCAGCAGGCTGAAAGGTTGTTCTCCCCCCACTTCCCCCTACCACACAGCACCCTTACCTACCCTGAGTGCTCTGCCAGGAGGTGAGCAGAGGGGACCTGGTCAGGACAGAGCCCTCTGTGCACACTGAAAGTTTTTATTAAACACTTTCTATGTGCTGCAGCCCATCCCAGGCATAAGCAGAGCCCAGGCGGACATGACACCACAGCACAGACCCACAACCAGGGTACAGGGAAAGAGAGTCCCCTGTCAGAGTCAGATTTGCATTCCAGGCGTTGCCACTCACTAGCTGGGTGACTTTGGGAGAGTCACTCGACTTCTTCAGGCCTCAGTTTGCTCATCTGTAAAATGAGGGCAGACAAGCAAGCAATGCAGGGGTAGCCTGTGACGCCCACGGTCCTCACTTTCTCCACCGCATTTCCAGCTCTGGCACCCAGCCCTTCCCAGGCAAGACCGTGG
The DNA here is from genome assembly GCA_004024845.1 of Tonatia bakeri. NCBI lineage: Eukaryota > Metazoa > Chordata > Mammalia > Chiroptera > Phyllostomidae > Tonatia > Tonatia bakeri. Next base: position 5,139 of record PVIA01002925.1, on the reverse strand, counting down.
GCTCTAGGAGAACGAGGGTGGGGGTGGGGCCGTGCCTCCTGTGGTTTGGAAGGGGACAGCTGCTGGGCCAGATAAAGGCAGGGGCTGGGGGTGGTGGGCATCGGTGCCAGCCATGGGGGCAGGGACGCTCCCTGGTGGAAGAGGTTTCTCAGCTTCTTCCTGGAAGCTGTCCCAGTGACTCACAGCCATGGCAGCCCAGCAGCTCACCCCTAAATCCCTACTACTGTTATTTCAGCCCATCTCCCCTCGTTGAGCTCTGAGCCTCAGGGAGGCGGGTAGGAGGCCCCTCTGGTCCATCTTACTCCTCGTCAATGGCAGGAGCTCCATCTATCAGCCTGGCATGGGTCCAGGAGGCTTTGGAGGCCTGGAACCCCCATCCCAGCCTGTGGAAGCAGGGCTGCTGACTCTGACAGTGGCAATGGCCACGCAGACCCACTAGTTTATCCTACCCACAAGGAGATGGGCTCCCAGAGGGGCGGGACTTCCCCAAGGTCACATGGTGGGTTGGTGGCCCAGCCAGGCCTCCCTCACCTGTCCCACCTGCCCACAGAACCCCTGCACCTGAATACTTCCCTTCCCTGGAAGCCAGGACCCAGCACAGTCCAACCTGGCCCCTTGGCTAGATGCAGAGGGAGCATAGGTGGAGATGGGACAGAACAACTCTGTGCTCCAATGTCACAGAGGGTATAGGTGCCCCTGCCCTTCTCCAAGAGGCCAACCCTGGGTCTGGGCAGGAAAGGATCCAACTTGAGGCCCAACTTCTTGGCCCCTCACTGGTAGCCTCCCAAACATGGACCTGGCCCTCAGCCAGTATCTGGGCTCTTGGCGCCCCCTGCAGGCCAAGAGCACCAGGTGGCCTGCTCCCTAGGGGACCCCTTCCCTCAGTGGGCAGAGGCCCGGGAGCACCCAGGCAGTACTGAGGAGTCAAGTGTCCTCCTTGCTCCGCAGATGCACCCTCTCCCTGCCCTTCAACCTCCTTCCTGCCCTGGGTCCCTCTAAAAGGCTCAGGCTTCTGCCAGGGCACCACGTCTCTGTGCATCCACTAGGCAGGACTTGGTAAAAAAGACGGGGGTGCCTGGGAAGGCAAGAGAAGACAGGTTGGACCACCTCAGCCCCAGACAACGCACCTCTCACTCGTCCACCCGTGCTGCCAGGGGAGGGAGAGATCTTCACGGCCTCGGCGCACCCACCACGTGCCCAGCTCAGAGCCAGATGCAGCAGCCACGTTAAATCACATTAACTTCTCAGAGCAGCCCTCTGGGACCGGAACCATTCCCTTTCGAGAAAGCCAGGCTCAGACAGGCCGCACAGCCAGGGGGCCACCGCTGCCTCGAGGATGAGCATGGGGCCCAGAGTCAGGTCTCCCTCAGGCTGAGGAGGGAGCACCCCAGTAGTTACCCAAGAGTGTCCCTGAAGGACCCTCCAGGCCAGTGTCAGCCTGGTGTCACAGCGGCTCCTGGGAATGTGTTAAAAGCCTAGAACCCACCTGGAGTGGGGCCCAGGCACCTGTGCTTTTAACAAACCCACAGATGTTTCACTGCACAGCCAGGTTGGAGAACCATCACTCTGGCCCAACCCACATGCCTGGCAAATGGAATGCAGCTGCTGCTTGCACACCTCCAGGGACGGAGGGCTCGGCAACAGCAGGCAGCCCGCCCATGGCACTTTGCCTGTCCTCCTTAAGTTGGACGAGCCCAGTTCTCAGTAGCTTCTGCCCACTGGTGTCAATTCTGGCCACTGAGCCACATAAAAGAGCAATGTCTCCACCAACAGCTCTGAAGTCAGGCAAAATCAGGTTCAAGTCTTAGTTCCACTTCTTGCTATCGGTGTGATTTTGCGCAGAAGTTACTTAACCTGACTGTGCCTCAGTTTCCCCCTTTGTAAAATGAGAGTTTACTGTATTTCTGAGAAGTCAAATGCAATAATGTGAGTAAAGTACTTAGCCCCCTAAGTTCCCTAAAAGCTTGCTATTTTTATGGTCATCATCATAAAAGTTTCCCATATTTTAATGGAGTTTTCTGTGTACTTTTCTGTGTGGTCACCATTCCTCTGTTCAGGAAACAATCGTCGAGTTCCTGCCGCACTGCCTCAGACTAGCATCAGACCATCTTTCACATGCAAGATCCCTTTTGCCTTCCAGAGTCACCACCAGCTCTCCTCCTACCATTGGGCTGCCACTTGTACACCTACTATGTTCCAGGGACACTTGGGGTGGGGGACGACAGGCTGAGGGGCAACAGTTACAGCACAAGCCGTGGAGACAGCTAGACCCGGGTGGGCTTCAATCCAGGTCCTCTTACAAACCGCGTGACCACGAGCCGGTTACTTTGCCTCTCTGCAACACAGCTGGCACTTAGTAGCTGCTCAATGAATGCACTCCCCCTTCCCTTGAGAGAGCGATTGCTTCTTCCTCACCAGGCCTTTCCCCATCCTGGTGAGCAATTTTGTGTCTTGTTCCCAGCCCCCTTGCCTCCTGGCCCAGATCACAAAGTATCTGTCATTAGGTGAGGCGGTGCCTTCCTGGGCCCCTCAACCCTCTGTGGAGGGAGGCAGGCAAGAGGGACGCCCTGGGGGTTTGAAGGAGTTTGAGGCTCAGCTCTGGGACTTGCTAACTCTGTTACTTCGGACACATCACCCTCTTAGCCTTCATTCTAGAATCCACGTAATGGGTATTATAACGACCACCTCAGGACGTGGGGTAAGAAGGCCCCAGGATGGAGTGCCTGTCGCCATACCTAGCGTCCAGTGGGTGTTCAGTGCATATACTGCTCTCTCCTGTCCCCCCTGAAGCAGGCAGATTAAAGTCCCTTCTCCCCACACGTGCCTGTGTCTCATCCACATTGTGATCCTCGTCATGACCCTAGGAGGTGGAACCCGCACTGTCACCCCATCTTCAAGCTGTAAAACCCCAAGGGGCTGAGGAGAGATCACGGCATACTTGGTTTTTGAAGACTCCCTTGCCTGCCACCGCCTGTGTGCTGAGCACCCCCAGCCCCCCAGCCCTCATTGCCCCACCCCCAAGTGCTGCAGCCTGGGATGTGGCTGGCAGTGAGGGTCTTGGCTTTGCAGCCAGAAGGTGGGCTTAGGTCACTGGGTCACTGCCTGGGGCAGGAAAGAGAGACGCCAGAGCAGACAGTGACTCTCCCTACAAGGCATCTCAACAGGAAGGTGTAGGAGCTCAGGGGCTGGGATAACATCAGGGCAGGGCGGGACCTGTGGGGGCGCTGCCTGCTTTGGCCAACTTGAGATAGAGGTGTTCTCGCGCATTTCCCTGCCCCGGCCCAAGAGCTGTGCAAGAGGGCCTGTCACTGGATCCAGACGGAAGCTCGCAGCCAGGACCTGTGCTGGCACAAGTCGGTTCCCACGGATCTGCTGGGCATGGCCTCGTACTGGGAGTGGACGGGGAGGGACGGGGCTCTGCATCGCATTCCACCGCCACCATCCTCTCCCCAGGTACCTGGCCAAGCTGTCCTCGGTGGGGAGCATCTCAGAGGAGGAGACGTGCGAGAAGCTCAAGGGCCTGATCCAGAGGCAGGTGCAGATGTGCAAGCGGAACCTGGAGGTGATGGACTCGGTGCGCCGTGGCGCCCAGCTCGCCATCGAGGAGTGCCAGTACCAGTTCCGGAACCGGCGCTGGAACTGCTCCACGCTCGACTCCCTGCCTGTCTTTGGCAAGGTGGTGACGCAAGGTGAGGAAGGGGCTCATGGGGGTGCCGGGACGGGGGTGGGGGGGCCAGTGGTGCCAGGGTGTGGACCCTCTACCAGGGGACCCCAGAAGAGACAGCCATTTCTTTGGCTGGGGAATGATACGCTCATTAGTGCCGGCCCGTTCAGTCATTTATCAAGTGACAATAACAGTCTGCTCCAGCGAGGGCTTGGGGTGCGGATGGGGGCACCGTGAGGGGGGGTGAGCCAGAAAGGCAGGAGATGGGGTGGGAGAGCCGTCCGAGGCGGCAGCTGGCTGTTCGTTGGGCTGGGCAGCGCTCGGTAGGGTGCAGTGCCTCCAGTCCTGGAGTGACCGTCCAGTGTCACAAGGGAAGAAACGGAGGCTCAGACCCGGGCTCCTCGGAGTGCGAACAGCAGAATCAGAATTGAGAGCGGGGCTCCAGACGCCCAGCCCCATGCTGTTTTATCTTAGAGCTCAGCCTCTCATCCGTGAGCCCGTTCCCATGCGTCTGTGCCTTTGATGCCCGTACTGAGATCCGAACCATGCCCAGCCCCGAGACCCAGGGACAAACAGCCCTGAGACCCAGGGACAAACAGCATCAGCATGTGTCCTCTTGGTCTGTCAGTCAAGTCAACAACCACAGCTTAGTAGGGGCAGAGGCTTGCATGCCAACAGCACTAACTAGGGACCAGACACTGTTCAAAGTGTTTTAACTCACCTGGCCCTTTGGGATAGATCTCCCTGTTTCAAAAGAAAATGAGGCACACAGAGGGTTAAGTAACTTGCCCAAAGTCACAGAACTAGAAAGTGGCAGAGCCAGGACCAGGCAACCCAGCTCCAGGGTGTTCCTCTTACCCACGATGAGAAAACGCTGTGACAGAGGGGACACAGGAGTCGTGGGAGCACAGAGGTGGACCCCTCCTGTGGCTAAGGCTAGGGCTCACAGCAAGCATTCCCAAGAAGGTAAGCCCTCAGCTGGGACCAGAAATATGAGAAGGCATTAAGCCCAAGGAAGGTGGGCCAGGGTATAGAGAATGTTCTACGCAACCAACTGGAAGCCTCCTTGAGAGGTCACCGGGTCAAGCCTCTGCCCTCGAGGAAGTGCTCTAAACCAGCTGCCTCTTTTTCCACTTCCTGAGTGTGAAACTGACACTCCCGGGCCACCAGCAGTTGATGGGGCCCTGTGACTTGCTCAGGCAGCAGGAAGGCGTTGCCTGGGCCAACCTTTGTCTTGGCACCTGTGGTCCTGGACAGCCAGGGCTGCTGGGCTTGTGGCAAACCATTTGGATGTTGTTGGAAACCAACTGTGATAGAAATTTGGAAGCCATTCTCCTGGGAGCTGGCGGAGGCCAAAGAGGCACGGCCGTGCTTGGCACCGCTGAGCACTGCTGCTCCGGAGAAGAGGCCGAGCCCCAGTGAGCGGTCTGGTAGCGGAGGATTTCCCAGGACGACGGTGCCACTGCTGAGGGCCG